>JANSTV010061687.1:0-11916 GCA_027564135.1 Lestremia cinerea | reverse complement strand
AAGTATGTGGAACTGTTCACGATTCACAACGAAAATGTTCAACGTCAAATGACCATCATCAAAATTATCAGGCACCGTCGCAGCAAGAAGAGCAATCAAATGTTATTGCAGTGGCGACGACGACAACAACAACGGCGACAACGTCCACAGCAGAGACAACCGCAACAACAGCATCATCATCTGCAATAACAACAACAGCAACAACAACAGCATCGTCGACAACAATGACGGCATCTGGTGCGTCCCAGCTGAATGCTGATATGGCAGCCGCATTAATCAAATGCCAATCGATGGATGAATTGTGCCTGGCTGGTGGATCTGTCGACGACAAACAGGAAGTGTACAAGAAAAACGCCAAAATTTACGATCAACTCATATCGTACGGCACCATCTACGATATAATGCAAAAGAAAACGGATATTTACAATAAAACTTATCGAAAATACGATGCGTACATGACATATGGCACGATATACGAGATTCTCCAACGAAAATCGGAAGATTATGAAATATTTCAACGGAAACGGGCCGCCTCAACGAATTTCACAAAGAAATGCGATATGGATGCGGAAAGTGTAACAACACGATTGAGTAATCGCAGCGATGAGAATCAAAGTGAAGTGTCGATAAGCGGATGGTCGAGTTCGAGTTTGAATTTCGGTACGATTTACGACATTATTCAGCGGAAGAAGCAACAGAGTGTTGATCATGCGGGTGATGTTTCAAAGGGAAAGTATGGAAAGATCTATGATATCATACAGGCGGAACGAGGGGATACGGTGACATCGTCGGCTATTGTGGCGGAGACTAGCAGCGATGCTGGTGGGAATAAGAAGTTGGTGAAGAATCGATTTTTGGTTGAGAAAATCAATGAGGCTGATTTGAATACCTCACAGAGGCGACCAGCATCGACGAAGGGAGCATCTACGCCGGAGAAGGAGAACGCAAAGCACACATACAGCGAACCGAGTCCGAATTTGTTGACGAAACTGCAGAAGAACACAAAGAAGCCGACAAGAATTCGTCGATTCTCGCACATTCTGTCGTACACGCATCGGGCGACTAGTGGCAGCACTGAAGCTACCGAGAAAACCCGAAGGAAATCTTCCGACGAAAGATGTCCTCCCCTTCACGAGCAAACCATCATCGATACACCGGCTGTGGATCAAGTTGATGCTGGCAAAACGGACACCGTTAAATCCGAATCAGCAACCTCACAAGACGACTTGTATTCGCGAATCAACAAACTAACGGCCCGTCTGGGCATTGCCACCAAAGCGAATGCAATTTGTGATGACACTGTACCACCATTGGCACCGAAAAAATTCTCAATGACCATTCCGAATGACACACAACAAACGAGCTCACCGCGTGTCCATCGGTCGTCCGTTTGCACGATGAACGGCCTACGGGACCACACAATGGCCGCCAATGAACTGAAACAATTGCTGCAACACAAACGTCACAGTTCGAATACGATAAATTTACCGCGAATTTGTGATAAATCAAGTGCCTGCTTGGACAATGTGTTTGTGTCGATGGCTGCATCAAAGCCATCCGCAACGCTTGACATTGATCGTGGCGTCAACAAAACCACCAAATCACGACGCCTCAGCGAATTTCATCGTGGTGAATTTCTCAACGAAAAACCGTAAGTTTTTCTTCTCTGTCATTTCACATTGGCTCGCGGCAGTTTTTCCGCCCAAAGTCACAGTCGCACAGATGACTGAGTCTAGGTCAATGTTGTTGGCGGTTGGAATGGGTTTTTAATTTTTTTTTTTCTTTTTGCGTTTTTTTGCGCGCGTGAAATGTCGATCGATGATCGAGCGGGGGGGTTTAGGAGCAAAAAAAGGTCAATTACCTTTTCCCCCACTCGGTTTTTTTTGTGGTCGAGAATTGACCAATGTCCCAGCTGTCATTTCTACGGTAAATCGGTTTTGTGATGATCATCACAGATCCGGTCGGTGTTTTGACAGTTTTTATGGTTTTTCAAACAGAATTGGCACGGCCCCAAAATCCTGCTTTTACAAACGCACTGCCGGCGACCTCCATTTGAGAGTCAACGCAAAAAAAGCGAAAACAATCAACCGCATCGCAATTCAAATGACTGTGTGTGTGTGTGTGTGAGTGTCGCCCATGGAAAAATTCATAGAAAGCCAAAGCCATTTCGCGAGCGATTTTTTTTTCTCTATTTTTTGAAACCGCATTCATCTCCAATTATTCTTTGTTCACTTTTCTGCATCCATCAAAGCGTCAGAGCATCAATTTAATCACGGTGTGGTCGAAAAACGAGTGAAATTTCATTCCAATTTTCCATTCAGTGAGATGACTATGTGTGTGTGGGTGTGTGTGTGTGTGTGTATGTGTGTGTCGGTGCGCAAGCGAATCAATCAAACGGATATTTTCGCGCGAATGCGCGTTAACGCAAACACGACCACTCTCACACACACACGGTGATCGTGCAACCCGTCCCGTCTGCCCGAAGAACGAAAACAAATCACTGTGTCACACATTCGATTCAAGGAATCAAACCTCATGCGTGCATAATCGCAGAATAATTATTCGAAATTGACAGACGAACGTCAAGACAAATGTGTGTGCGAGATGACCAAACTGCCGGACTGCGCCGATTGCGGTGCGCGAACGGCGACGTTGCATTCATTACATGCGTTTGCATTGATGTCATTAGTGGCCGATGCTAATTGCGATTATCGAATCCATGCATTTCCGTGTATGGTTTTATCTAATGCGTGCGATATTTCAGTGGTCACCGCGAAATCCGACACGTTGATTGTGTGGTCTGTCACCGCATTGGGTGACGTTTCTCGATTCCATTCCGGATCGATTCCATGACATCCATCCGGCGTCCCATTCACACAAATCTCATGCGAGATTCGCAATGCGCGTTTCGATGACACAACAATCGCCGCCGCAGTTGACAACAACGCCATTGCGTTGCAAATGAAAACAGCCGAATGCATCAAACCATATGTGGCTGCGCGCTCACATGCCCAATTGGCTCGGATTAAATAGTTGAATCAATGTGTCATTCGGTGACACCAAGCGAATTCCAATCCAAACAGCTTTTGCCTCCCGCACGATCGATTGTTCACGAGAATTAATTGATTATTTATCGATTCGAAACGCTGTGAGGGAATGCATCAAATCAAAGTGATTCGAATGATGATTTATTGCCTTGTTTCGAATGACAGTCGTCCAGTGGACTTTGGTCACGTCACGCCATTGGCATGAGTGAACCTGAAATTGGTGGTTGAATTGCTTACGCACCTGAAAATCGCCCATTCATCCTCTTCCGCTTGGCAACCGATCGACATTCCGTCGAATCTCATCGATCTCGATATCGTCCCAGCAATTGCACAACACGAAAACAACAGCAATTCATCCCAATTATCGGGCAAAATTCGCTGAGTTTGATATTGATCGTCTTCAATAACGTCAATCGTGATTCAACACAAAACGTTTTGAAACATCAGCGATTCCATTCGTTTTGCTTTTCCTAAACGAAACCGTTTCGTTCTGACAATAAACGACGTCAAATCATCGCCTCGAATGATTCACGAGACTCGAGTCAATATCAAAATTAATCGATCGGGGCATTCGTGACGATTGCCTTCTGTTTCTCAGACAGAGTCTTGTGCGCAGTCGCACATTCAACAAGTCAACAAATTGCTTGAGATTTTCGATCGAAATCCCATCCAGACGGGTGACCGATTGCATAACTCCAATTGCCATTCCCGTCCCCCGGTGCGATTCTCATTGGAATCGGTGCGTCAATGAGGCGAAAAACAAAAACGCCAAATCTCACCTTTCAACTTTTTCACAGTCCAACCGCTGATAAACGATAAACGATAAACGCAATCGATGTGTCTATTGCCGGTTTGTCCGGCAACGATGCAGAAAATTGTCTAAGACGATGGCGCCATGCCATTTATGAAAATGTTTTCATTTGTATTTTTCCCTCGTTGAACATCATCATGATTGGATATGATGGTGCTCTTGTTAGTCCTGTCGCGGCATAATGATACCGATCATTATTCACAGCAAGCGCTAGCGCTTGCATTGAACCGGAGTGACGGTGCGGTGTGTATGGAGCGGTTTTTGCGCTCTTCGCCAGTTGGCTGTTCGTTTTATTTGGTTTTTTTTGTTGCCTTTTTGTAAAAGTTGTGTATCTCGTTGTATGTCTATCGATCGGTCGATCGGTCGATCGATCGATCGATCGATGAACAAACCTCGAGCAAATGTTATCAACTTTGAATTCAGTAATCGATTCACATCGATCGATGCACATCGCGACAGTATTGGAATCGAAAGATCGAACGATCGATCGATCGATCGATGATCGTATTCAAATGATCTCGATCACCGCGGCAAACTGTTGTTTTTTTTGGTTCAAAAGAAAATGTCGATCAATTTGAATGTCATTCGATGGCGAAAACGACGCGATCTAATGCTGATGGACCGATCGGAGATCGTAGAGCATAATTCATCATCGCATCGAACGAAAAAAAAACCTTTGGCGATGCATCGTAATGCGTGTGCTTTCATGCAAACCGAACGTGCCCATCAATGTCTAACCAGTCGATTGATAATAAAGGTGAGAGTGTCGGCTGGCAATGTACCAAGCGCATTCTCCATGGCAGTTCCGTTCCGAGTCAATTGGCCATTTGTGTGAACGTAAATGACGTTTAAATTAGCTATTCATCGTTTTGGTGCGACGGACCGACGGACGGATAATGATATCGCCTATATTTAGATACTTAATTGTCGTTTAGAAAATATAGAGTAGATAACCGGGTTCTGTATGATAACGTTGACGACGACGACGACGACGACGGCGGCGACGACACGGTGACAACGACAATTGTCGAAGTGTCTGTCAAGCGGTGTGACGACAATCAGCAGAGCACAATGTCGTGATTTTCTTCAGCATTTCGCTCATCTAACTTTTCCAACGAGAATAGATGATCTACTTGAAAGAGACAGAAGCGAGAGAGGAAGAGATGTAGAAGAGAAAAAAGTAGTTGCTCAACGCATTTAGGCCAGAAGGGATCGAATCCAGTTTGACGTGAATTATCGTCTGGATGACGTCCGGTCGTGAACTTGTCGATGTGGATGGTGCAAATCCGCAATCAACTGTCCGTTCACGTTTGCAAGATGCACAGCGATCATCATTCGTGATGATCATCTCGATCATGACCTAGACCCTGGGATCGTGTTGTTCGTCTATCGGTGCGGTGTCATCGCTGAAATTATTCACGGAATGCGCGGAATGTTCATTCAAAATCGTGCGAGGCGACGGCTATTCCCGGCATCAACTTCGTCCAACAATTTGCGATGATAAATTTTCCATCGGCAATTCATTCGAGCTTGCTCCGTCGGAGAGTCGTAAATTTTGTGCAATGCAGTTATGTTGTGCACGTGTTACGGTTCCCGAACCGCAACGTTAATTAACTGCCCGTGACAGTAACCGTCGCCAATTGATTCCCGACTCGAGGCAGATTTCACAACACAACTGATCAACCTTATCCGTCACCCTGTTTCGCCAGTCGGTGTCAATCAGAGTCCATTTACCCGACCAGCCCATTGTTCCAAAGACTTGCACTCGATGCGTTACGCATTTTCGTTCCGATCTGTAATTGCATTTGAGCCATTCGTCTTTGTGACGACGATGGGACGTTTTTCCCAACAATGACGTGATGCGATTTTCAAATGGAAAACCAGTCCAATGTGCAACAAGCCAAAATGCCCATTTCAACACAACTCTCGATGCTGCTTCTCGCGTCCGTTCGACTGCTCTGCGTTCGAATCGATCTGTTGCACCTTTTCTTTCTTCGACTTCTTCGACTTCTTCGACTTCTTCTTCTTCTTCTTCTCCTTTGCATCGCCTGAACAAACCCCGAGTGTGTTATTATTGCTGAGTTATAATCTGCGATTTGCAATCAATGCTATTGGCTGACATCGATGTTTTATTATTTGTTACATAACATAATTTACAGATCAAATTATTGATCCAAAGTTTTTGCAACAAAAAAGCATACAATCGAACCAATTGCATTGCCGTGCCGTGCACACCGAAATGCCAACCAAAGAAAGATGATGAAGAAAGATGCAGAAAAGGAAGGCGAAAGAAAAAAAAAACGAGCGTTTGCATTTTATCATGTACTTGATCTGATGCTCGTGTTTGTCTCTTATCGTCGAGTGTCTCTCTCTCACCTCTCTATCACTCCATCACACTCTCTTTGAGCTCAAGAGAGTGCTTGTGTCGTTGTGTCACTTGAACTGAAGCAATTGTAACGTGCCAATTCGATACCATTCGTTTATCACTTGACGGTTTTTTATTCATCAACATCACTGTCCTCTTCATCGTCAGCGTCGTCGTCGTCGTCGTCGTCGTCGTCGTCATAGCCATCATTTTGTGTTATTAAATGTTTCATTGCGATATTGTTGTTGGTTATTCCTCTAACACATCGGTCATTTGAGGCAGCAAGCAGCAGCAGCAGCAACAGGCACCATCGACCGATAGATTGAATTTATGTAGAAAATGTTCGAGAAGAAGAAGAAGAAGAAGAAGCGTAAAAAACCGACAACTATTTACCCGATGCTTGGCACTAATTGTACATGGACATTCGATCCAGCGACGTGCGAGAGACAGAGAGAGAGTGAGATGAAGACAGAGAAAGACGACTGTGTTGAAAAATGTGTGTGTTCACCATTTTGGTCGTTGCGATTTTTTTCTATCAATTTTCATAATCATGTTGCTGTTCTGTGCAACAGCCACTCCAAGTGGATTGCACATCTCGCAAATGAATCGCACTTCCCAATGAGGATCACAACTGGCCGTCTATAAATACAGCTAAATCTATAAATAGCGATTAAACATTGTTAAATGTTAATTAATTAAATGACAAGAGCATTGATGGCGACGGCAACGGTGACCGGTAGCAAAGTTGATTAGGAGAGCATGTTGAATGATTTGGGGGGCGGTTTTGGAAAAGCGTTCAGCTTTCAGTCAACCCGCTCTTCCAGCAGGTCATTCGGTCTGAGCGCATTCCAGCGAACTGACCCACTCGCCGTCCCATCACACTCATCCGGCACTGGAGCGGAGCAAAACTGATTGATTTCGATCGAAGAAAGAGCACATACACACACATTGCGTTTGATGTAAAATTAGAAGCGAATGAGAGAAGGAGCAAAAAATGGATTCTATTTTTAGGTTGGAATTCATCCGTAAAAAGTCATTGAATGCAATTCGTTGCGTTTTGGAGTTTGCTGTTTTGTCGTTTGGCGCTTTGAATGCATCGATGCGGCTGCATTGGCCATGAAACGGATGTTTCGCAACTTGCATGTTTTGAACGTTTTCGAATCGACGGTGGCCTAGAGGGGGGACGCTGGGTTGTGGAGTTGAGATCTGGGGATGATGAATGGGAAACCATCTGATACTCCACACGTGTTTGCTTGCCGGAAAGCGGTGATTTCATGAGATGATTGAACGAGCAGCATTGTTGCTGGCCATGCCGTTTCGATAGCGTTGGTCAATTGACCAGCGCAACAGAGACGGAAGATGATAAACACAACTGAAACGCGGAGCATGTTTCAGATGATTTCACCATACACGGCCAACATCAGCAAATGATTCATAATGATGCGAGTCCAAAGTATCGCATTCGTCTTCATCTGTGGAATCGTCGTCAATATGCTTGCGCTAAAAATAGAGTTTGAAACGTAATTGAAGTTGGAAACATTGCGATGAATCGAATGAAAAAAGTGCTCGCAATTCGATTTGGTCGGCGAGAAGAGGACAGACCAAATGATGGTCGCCAATCGATGGTGTCATGTGTGTCTCGTCTAGCGAGGCGAGCATATGAGTTGCAACGATACAATTAGAGTGAAAACACGTTTCCATTTTCATGAGCCCGTTTTCGATTGATTCAAACAATTAATTCAATCAGAGTGATCGTATCGATTGAACAATTCCCCACTCGATGGGTGAGCGGATGGAAAGAAATTCCTCCTCCCCCTCTGCGATTCGTTACGGTCATCATCGTCGGCTTGGATTTTTCCTTTAGACTCATCGCGCGACCAATGCAATTGAATCATTTCGGTTATGCATCTGATATTGAATTGAATCCGAGTGCGGTGGTCGCCGTCTTATGCAATCGAACTAAAAATAACAAACTCGATGCTGTCGCTGATGGAATCCATGTGATTGATGGATGATCGAAGTGAAGCAAATGAGGAAAGAGATTTTGTCGATTGTCGCTGGTATCGTCGAATCGAATCGGCATCGATAAATAATTCAAAACGACTCGACGCCGTCATGATGTCGCTAGCCGGATGGCCTAATTGTAATCACCGTGGATGGCCATTCGGCGAGTGCATTGCGTCTGTTCCACCGGTCTGTCTGACTATCCACGTGTGTGTGTGCGAGACCGCCATCAATGAATTAGTAGGCTGTCGGACGGTTCACATTGAAAACGGGAAAGAGGTTAATTTGAAAATTCTCAGAAAAAATATGGCATTTTGTGTCGATCGCATGCATTTGATCCTCATCCATTGCGATCGACCATCGCCACAATAAATCTCCGTATGAATGACATTTCACATTGAAATACAAAACGCAATGACAAAATGATTAACTACCTCCGGCATCGTGACATTTGTCTATCCACAATGAGACACACAGCCAACTAATGTCTTCCTTCTCTTTTCTTCTGCTTGCAGATGGTATTTCCGAAAGATCAAACGCATCGAAGCCGAGAAGAAATTGCTGCTTCCCGAAAACGAGCATGGAGCATTTTTGATTCGAGATTCCGAAAGTCGTCACAATGACTACTCGCTGTCGGGTAAGTTGATTGGCTGATTGGCAAATGTCAACATCCGTTGAACACATTTTCTATTTGGCACACAGTTCGAGACGGTGACACAGTCAAGCATTATCGCATCCGGCAATTGGATGAAGGTGGATTCTTCATTGCTCGACGAACTACGTTCAGGTGAGTGAGGGCTGAGGGGCTATTGCGACGTTGAATTCGGCTGGCTGCTTGGAAATTTCGATTGAATATGGGTCCGAGCAGCCGATCAAGTACGCCAATAGGATCGTTCGCTATTGAATTTCGAATCGTTTCACAATTGAGAACCCACTTCTCCCAAACAGAACCCTTCAAGAGCTCGTTGAACACTATTCCAAGGACTCTGATGGACTTTGCGTCAATCTGCGACTTGCATGCGTTCAGGTAATTTCATTTCGAATCCTATTCACATCAACCATCTTCCACTTCAACTCGTTGATTTGCCATATCATTTCGACATTCGAATTTCCATCGAAGAAGATATAAAACAAATTCTAACATTTTTCGTTTTGCGAATGAGTGTGTTGTTTTCAACAATTGAGAAATGATTAACGGCTGGTTCACAGCATGCTGACATCTGCGTACATTCAGTTGATTTGCTTTGTGATGTGTGAAACATTTGCGATTTAGTGGAAACGTACCGGATAGCTCGGTCATCAAACAACCAAAGACACTTAGACAAGTCGATAGCTGATCGAAACAGCAAAAATTGTTTATTTGGAAATGCCCATCGATCATTTCGTTTTGCATTGCATTGCATTCGTTCGTTTGTTGCATTTCGTGTGGCAATCCATTTTGAATGTTATAGAATGCTTAGTTTGTCCGGCCATCATTACATTTAACAACAACAAAACGTATCTAACATTTTTAATTGATATTTTTGAATTTTTGCATAGTCGAACCAATTTTTGGGCCTCTTTGAGGTAGGATTTTCAAAAAATGACCAAAAAAACCAAAAAAAAAATCCCAAATTTTTTTAAAAATTTAAAAAACCCCTAAAATTATTTTAAAATCACAAATCACCTTGTCCTTTTATTCGAATTTTGATATCACATTCTTGTCCAAAGCGCTTTCCCTACGAAATTTTCTCGCAAAACCTGTTTTGGTTTTCGAGCAATCTTTCGAAATTTTTCAACAAAAAAAAAATAATAACAATCCAATTGCAACCTATTCTGCACCACACCAGACCCGGGTGGCAATCACCAACTGCCAACCGGCACACAACCAATTATCCAAAAGAAACGAATCCGAATAAAAATTCATTTTTTGAAACCCATTCGCCTGAAATGCATTTCGAGTTTTGTCACACACTTGAGCATTCAATGCAATTTGTATCAAATCACAAGTGCACCGTCATTCGAGACGAATCCCCTCAAGAATCTCTCTGCAAATGGCCTAACCACACACTCACACAATGTGTCACCCGATCCACTTCCACACTCGAACACAGATACTCACACACTCACACTCACTCACACACACACACACACACTCACCGACACAATATCACGTGGAAAGACACCCAAAACGGTTGCTTGAATGTAAATCCAGCTGCTGCTAGGTCCAGACCAGACATCGATCAATGTGAATTCTAATTGAATCCCTCACTTTGTAAATTTCCGCTTCCAATGACAAGCTCAAGCTTTTCAACGACAAGAAATGAGAGAGAAAAAAAAATCATTAATTTCTTGTTATTAAAAAAAAGCATATCTTTATTGTTGTGTTTGTTTCGTCATCGTCACGATGCGAAAATCCGTTTCATTTAATTCCGTTGCATTTGATTCGTTTTGCAATTTACTAATTCCAAAACATTTGGCCATTTTGCTTTGCATCGTCATTTAGATTGAGAAACCGGTCACCGAAGGCTTATCGCACCGAACACGCGATCAATGGGAAATCGATAGAAGCTCATTGAAATTCGTTCGGAAATTGGGCTCTGGCCAATTTGGTGACGTTTGGGAAGGTTTGTGGAATAACACAACGCCGGTGGCCATCAAAACATTGAAGTCTGGTGAGTTGCAAGAGGGAATCCTTCCCGGTGGAGATTCAATGGATGCTAACTTGGGTGTTGTTCAACAGGCACAATGGATCCGAAGGATTTCTTGGCTGAAGCACAAATCATGAAGAAACTCCGCCACAGCAAGTTGATTCAGTTGTACGCTGTGTGTACGGTCGAAGAACCGATCTACATCATCACTGAGCTGATGAAACACGGATCCCTGCTTGAGTACTTGCAAGGTAAGTGAGGGGAGGATAGGGGCTTGTCGAGGGGGTTCTAACATGGTTTTGTTCCCACACAGGTAAAGGCAGAAATCTAAAATTACCTCAATTAATCGACATGGCCGCCCAAATAGCTGCTGGTATGGCTTACTTAGGTACGTACATTTGAGCATTGTCAGAGGCTAGGATCGATCACGAATTGAATCAAATTTGCTTTCAGAATCCCAAAATTACATTCATCGAGATTTGGCCGCACGTAATGTATTAGTCGCCGACAATAACATAGTGAAAATCGCTGATTTTGGCTTAGCAAGGTAAGGCAGCTAGTGGACGAAAGGGCGAGAGAAACCTCTGTGCGAACCCTCCTCACATTTGTTCATTCGCAGATTAATCAAAGAGGATGAATATGAGGCCCGTGTCGGAGCTCGATTCCCCATCAAATGGACAGCCCCAGAAGCTGCCAACTATAGTAAATTCTCAATAAAATCGGACGTTTGGAGTTTTGGTATATTGCTTACCGAGTTAGTGACATATGGCCGCATTCCATATCCAGGTAAGTCCCCCTTCGAACAGGGTCCAAACACCCCCTGGGTCGTTTGATCCTCCACGGAGACTCTCATTCATCTCAAATCCGTCTCTCTCTCTCACACAAACTCTCTTTCTCTCTCACCCACTTTCCACCAGGAATGACAAACGCCGAAGTATTGAGCCAAGTCGAGCATGGCTATCGCATGCCATGTCCACCAAACTGTACACAAGCGTTGTATGAAATAATGATTGAATGTTGGCACAAGGATCCGATGCGTCGACCGACATTCGAAACATT
>JANSTV010061676.1:0-11916 GCA_027564135.1 Lestremia cinerea | reverse complement strand
CCAACTCATAGGATTACCTGTGCTGCTGTATCTGTGGGGCGCGCTCATCGCACCGAGAATGATTCGCATCCGAATCGCGACCAAACTGGCACAAACCCACACCAACACGGAAACAGCACGCACAGCACACGCTTTAATATGGGATGGGGGACTTTGACGAGGAACAAATTTCGAAATGCATAAGCTTGCTTATTCAATTCCCTGGCCATGTGTCCCCGAATAAAACCTCTCAACCGAGACCACAAACCAATTGGTCAACAACAGCAACATTAACAATGCGATACACGCTTACCACACACTCGCTCGCGCGCTCATCTTTCAAATCGACCGCACCGATAATTCAGTGGAAAAATGGCGAAAACGCGTTGACTAATTGTTTGCACAAAAACCAATTTGAATTTTAATCAGGCCATAGGCCCACCTCGCCCTTTCCCCATCCCTTTCCACAGCGCTCAGGACGGAACCTATTTTTTACACGCATCCGAATTTATCCACTGAGAACGCATTTAAAAGTAAAAATCCATTAAATTTCCGAAATTGTATGGGAAATTGGAAAATTGGAAAATGGAAAAAAGCCGGTAAGCAGACTCCTGCGTCCGCACGCTGCGCCGCGATATGGACACATACGAGTCAATTGTTGTAATATCAATTATTCCAATAATCTTTCTATTTGTCAATGTGAAATGCGAACGGGCCAACCGGCAAACCGGCGAACAGTAGACGGTTATGTGTACAATATTGTGATTTAGCGCTTTTAAATCAATTCCAAACGAAATGTCTCGTTTTATTCAAATCAAATCAAAATACTAACTACATAAATAACAACAACAACCACATCATCCAAGAAGACGGGAGAGAATTATCATTTAAATTAGACAATTTTTGTATTTTGAATATTTTCGTGAAATTAAAATAGAAATATATTGATCCATTTTGTGTGTTTTCGATTGTGGTGGTTTCCACTTGGTAGCGTCCTCCGCCTTACTTCCTCCGTGGTCTTGTGTTCCCATGCCGAAATGCCTCAGGGAATCCGCTGTCGGAGCCGCAATCTTCTGCTTTTTCGATTGATTTGCTGGCTTTTCCACTCTTCGACGAAGCGTTCGTTTTGTCGATTACGCCTTCAATCACTTTTTGAGCTTGCTAGCTGTTCGAAAGCTCGTGGATCTGCAAATCGACGGCGATGTAAACTAACTGAACGATTTGACAGTTCGTTTTGTTTTTTGTTGAAACTGAAGATGCGTTGACTCGCAAAGCTATTTTCAGTGATAACTTCTTGAAACTACAAATTGAATATCCTGGGTTGTTGCAGCCCCTACGGCCGATGACAAACGAGAGAACTGATTGATTTGGTGAGTTGTCTTGGTTTTGGAATTGAAAGTTGATCAGATGTGAGACTGGCGCTAATGAATTGATTTGACGGTTCGCTCATTTTCACCCGTAGTTGAATTCAAGCAGAAATGGGAAATTGGTATCTGGAAGTCGGGCGTATGGCCATGTACATGGCATTCCCTGTGGCCTTGTTCCACTACTTCAATCAACCGGAATATTTCGAGAAGTTCGTCATCGAAAAGAAGCGTCTAATGTATCCACCCGAAGATCACAGTCATTTGAATGAAGCGGAAGAGCTGATCCGGTCGGTGAAGGTGAAGCGGGAGAAGAAGATCATGGAGAAAATCGAAGAAAGCGAGCGGCTTCGAGTCGCCTCCCTCAATTAGTGAGCTTGTGTTTTGGTTATAGGATTAGTTGTAGTTCCCATTGGAATGTAAATAAATGAAGAGACGAAATGTCAAAATGGCCTTGGTTTCACTGTTATTCAATCGCAGGGCGAACTGTCAAAATATCGGCAGCACGCGTGGTTGTGTTGACAGGCGACCATTGTAAACATAACCTCCGAAAGAGTGGAGCGAGTGAGCGGTTGTTGTTTGAACGTGACTGGAATTGGGCACGATAATGACGCGCCACAAGAAATTCATCAAGTCCGAAAAGGCCAAAACGAAGTTGAAAGGGGCGAAACTGCCGAAAGGATTGAATGTCACCAAAACTGATTTCAAAGTCAAGAAAATCGTCATCAGAGAGCAAATCAGAGACACTTCGCTTATTGAAGACGGTGCTGAGATCCGACAATCAAACATCAAGGTAAGCACGGGGACAGTTCGGCTGACGCAAATGTTCTCATCGCGTTTTCGTTTCAACAACAGGAACTGCTATCAAAATTGAAACATCACAATGCTGCTTATCGCACAGAGGGTCTGCGATATCTCAAGGAAATGGTGACACATCATCCGCAAGAGGCGAGCAAACATTTGAACTCGATCATCAAAGGGATTTCCGAGCTGTGCCTTGATGTGGAACGGGACGTTCGGAAGGAGTGCTTCAAGGCTTTGAATTTGGTATTCGCCTCCCAAACGCCGGACATTATTCTGCCCTTTTTCAACACCATCTCATCGTACTTGCGATGTGCGATGACTCACATTCACATTCAAATCCAAGAAGATTCCCTGTTCATGCTGGACTGTTTGCTATTGCACATGCCCTCGCTGGTGGCCGCGAATAGCGACAGCATCTTTTCCAGTTTTCTCGATATGATTTCTAAGCTACGCGTTGAATCGAAGCCGGAACGGACCCTCACGATGAATTTGGGCAGCAAGCTTACTAGTGTTAAGTGGAGGAGCAAGGTGCTGGATCGACTGCTTGGGATTTTGAAGACGATTGTTGAAAATCGTAATGCATCGAGAAGTGAACCAAAATCTGCTACAGAAAATGGTTCTGTCCAGGTCGACGATGCGTAAGTTGAATGAAATGCGTCGAATAAAACTTTCTTGTAAATTGGTGGTTTTCAGTTTCAAGTTCCAGGATGCTCCCTCTAAAGACGGCTTCCAGCAGAGCATTTACTACAGCCAGGAGCAGGACTACTATCCGATCGCCCAGCGGAAATTAAATCGAAATTGTGATTTGCCGTTTTTGTTCAAGAAAACCGTGGGCACTGCGTTGACAACGGAGAATTTGATTTCCGAAAAAGATGAAGGCGATCGTATGAAACGCTACGCGGAGCTCTTGATGCCCTTGGTCTTCGAAACATGGATGGAGGTCCGACCCACGGCCAAGTCTCGCGACGATGACATACAAATATCGAATGAGGCCGCGTACACGCTAAAAACCATTCTTGAAATCATCGAGAAACTGTACGAATTGATGCAGTTTTGGGATCGGGACGTGAACAACAACGATCTCACCAACTGGTTCAAGCGAAAGTACAACAAGGACTTTTGTTTGAATTTCATTACGGCATTCCCATACGAACAGGGTGATGGATTCAAAGGCAGCAAGCGAAAGTCGAGAGGAACCGCCACCGAACAAGAAGTTCACGAATCCGGCGGACAAAAGTGCAATCAGCAAAATCTGAATATCGCTTACATCTTCTGCAGCATGAATGTTCAAGTGAGCAGTGGCGCTCGCGATTTCACCGAGAGGATAATTCGCTTTTTGAAAAGTAAGTCATGAGATGCTTCGGAGCTTCGTGGGTTCATATTTAGTTTCCGTTTCAGATTATCTCCAAGAGATGGACAATCAACATCAAGCCGCCTCGACGGCCATGGTAAAGCTGCTTCGAGTGATTTTACTGAATAATGGCGGCGAATGGATCCGATCGAATGTCTCGGTTAGGGAATTGCTTAAATTCGTTATGGCCGCCTACCAGAAAAACAAATTTGCCAAGGAAATTCGAACCAAGATTCTGATTTTGCTCTGTGACATCGTCTTGAATTGGAGCCTCTGCTCGCTATATGGGTAAGAATAGGCGACTAGCTGACCCGGAACGACGAGTTCTATCGATGATCGTTCTTTCAGACTCGACCTGTTCGAACCGTGGCTGCAAACCTTACCCAAAATGCTCTGTCAACTGCACGTGTCGCAGCACGTGCTGAGAACCTTTTCGCATCTGGCGAAACAACAGAATGAGGTTTTCTTGAGGCAGCTGGAGGAAAATGCGCCTTTGATCATTGGTGAGTGCTAGACATGCAAATGCAAAGACTCTAAGAGTAATTCAATTGTTTTTCCACAGAAAATTTGCCTCGCATCCAAGTGACAGGAATCGACAATCAATCTGAGGGCAGGAAACAAGTCGTCAATTTGTTTTTCTGGCTGAAAAATTGGCGACCAACAGAAGCCTCTTTCGCAAATATGGCTGATGAAGAGATAAACGGTTTCATTCGAGAGATTCTATGCTTAAAATCGACATTTGCCATTTGATTGTTTTTTTTTTTCATTTGAAGATTTTTCACTCGAAAAAATGAATAAACCAATACATTTCCGTTTGAAAGGAGAAAAGTGTTTCAATTTAACTCAAAGCGTTTAGAATAACGACGATGTAAATAAACGGCGAGTGGTGTAAAGTGTTCACAAACGAGGAACGCTGTCCGTGAGGCAATGAAACGTCAAAACATAACCACAAAAATTTTCTCCGACAGAAATTTTCAGTCAAACCGCAGAGTAATTTCTGATAAATGCATCTCTGACTGAACAAATCACCGAAAAATCTGCTGGAAAATGTTGCAATCCCTGAAGCAGGTAAGTTCAATCAACGTTGGAAGCCAAACCTCCAGCCAACTCAGCGGTGCAATTTTGCTCACAGGTGACCGGAATCATCGCACCAAATTTCTATTCGAGACGCCTCATCCACAGCACCTCAGCATGCCTGAAGACACAATCGGGAAAATACAAATTAACGCCGAATCGCGACCGGCCCATCACTTATGAAATGGCAAACCCACCGCACCAGATCCAGCACAGGAAGACATGGAACTCGTTCAACTGCTGTAAGGCTATGTCGACGACCTTCCTCAGCCGCAACTGACGGAACGTGTTTTCTGTTTCTTTACAGCGAGTCTTCGAGACGGGTTGAGACCTTCGGAAACGGCCATTGAGGACATGTTCGTTCGAAAGTTTATCACCGGAACGTTTCACGGGATGCTCCACTCAGAAGTTATCATCAAACGCCAATTCAATCACATACGCATTGCGTTCATTATGCGCCGAGCGATGAATCCACGACGAATCTACTTCTTGATCGGCTACACTGAGGAAATGCTCGGACGTATCATACAGTGTCCCATCACCCTGGAACTGCAGACTATAGGCAGTCATAACGAAGTTATTTTCAAGTATATTTAGACTCATCGGACGGCATCGGTGCTGATCCGCATTGCCAGTGTAGATTACGTTATATTCACTTTATGAAATATATTGCGATTTTGCAAAGTCGGAAGAGAGTTTTTATTCGCTGCTTCGGCTTGATCATCCTTCGGCTCACTAGAATTTATGAATCGTTCGCCCGCTGACGAATTAAAACGCACACACGCACAGATATCATAAATTTCCAAATTGGTTTTAATTCACAAAATATATAAAATAAAAATATATTTTGAATTTTATAAATTTCATTTGAAAGTCGCTTGTTGTTTAAATATTAAATTACAGTTACAATATGAATTAATTATAAATCGATTATAATTAACAATAATAATAATAATAATAATGATAATAATAATAATAACAATAATAATAATAATAGTAATAATAGTTATGCGAATAACGTTATCCAATCTGATTGCGAATAGACTTGCTTCATCGAAACAGCGGTTGATTGATAAAATCGTTAAAATTGCAACAATTAGCGCAACCAATGCTAGAATCTTGACGAGAGTCGATCGATTGAAAATGCAAAAGCAACCATCGACCGGTTGCCTCTCGCTGACGGCAGGTGTTTCATCGGCCGGCACGCGTTTCAATCGCACCGATCGAATAATATCTCATGTTTTGTTCCAGTTAAAGCTTAGTGATTTCCATTGCAGACTTCATTGCCATAAGTATGGTAGTGCCATTGAATAATTTGTTGTTTTATTTGTTTCGTAGGTTTGTTTGTGTTTGTGCGTGCATGCGTGCAGGCAGGCAGGTATCGAGGAGTGAAGGCATCTCTCTGTGGATGAATGGACGGTTTCAGGTGAACGCTTCAAATTTGAATTGGCCGAGGCAAAGCTTATGCAAGAAGACTGCGTGTCATTTCTTAATCAGATTTTTCACTCGTTTCACGTATTTGTTGAAAAATGTTCGTTTCTTTTCGCTACTCTGTGAGCCCAGCGAGCCCGGTTGACTGCAACACGTCGAGATGGAACGTGTGTCGCCGTCAATCGACGGAATCGGTGATTTGCTTATTGCATTGTCCTGGCCGCGACAATTCAGAGACGTCGCTGAACCAATACTGTTTGAATCTCTGCGAATGGACAGATTGCTGCTAGTTGGATGGTTGTTATTGAGAATGTCGTTTGGCTCAGTAATTGTCGGCTCATGAACTTTCTCCACTTCCTCGCTGACGGCTGAACCGTCGGACGGCGTCAATTCTATTCTCTGCTCTTCCCCTGTCAACTCGTTTGAATTCCCCTCTGTGACATTTGTGATTTTGTTCGACTGTGCATCATCCACTGGTTGAACGCTCTCGACATTCTCCTCTTGCTCGAGCCACGCCGGTATCCGATGCTCGTAACTGGCCTTTCTCAAGGGCTCATTTGGTATCGTTGGCGGTTTGCCCAGAGACGTTGCCGACAACTTGCGACCAGTCAACATTGTGTGTTTCTTCACGCCTGTCGAATCAGAGGGGTCATCTAGTCAATCCGTATTCCGTGCTCCACCTGAGCCGTTGGTGCAATCCTTGTTCTCTTTGTCCGAATCATTGCTATGCATTCGCTGATAGAGTAACGGATTCTGACGAACCGTTGTCGAAGCTGTGCTTGGGGTGCTGGGTGTGGCATCACCTCGTAAGTTGCATCGGAAATTCATTTGGCCAGGATCACGTTCGCCACGCATAAATCTGTAGAGGAAACCACTTGTTAGACGTTGAAATGGTTGACTTGAATTTATGAATGACTTGCCTTTCAAGCTTGTCCACGCAGGCATCTTGATAGTCGTGGATCCATCGCACACCATTGAAATGGCAAACAGTGCGCATGTCTTCAGGTAATTGCTCAGCCTCCGGCCATGAGAAATTGTCGATGATTGGAATTATGTTACAGTTTGATCCGAGCGCGGCCACGATTTCCTAACAATGAGCAAACGAGAAAAATCAGAAGCCAATCGGGCGGAAGCCTTTGACAAGGTTACTCACCCGGTGAACCCAATCTTTTCCCTCGGCATCCTCGATGCATCGGTCCAATGCGCGCGGCGTCAGAACCAAAATGAAGTGTTTTGCTTGTCGAATGCTGTTCAGCAAATTGTTATCGAATTTGCCCGCCTCCAATCGCTCCACGTCGATGAACACCGAAAAGCCCCGCAATTGGAGATGAACCTTTAACAAACTCGCCAACTGAGATCCATTGCTTCGCCGATAGCTGACAAACACATCCAGCGTCTTGTCCATGTTCTCTTCTTGCGACAACGCCAGAGTGGACTCCATGCATTTGATGGCGTTCAGAATGCGAAAGCGGTGAATCGAATTGGTAATGCCGCACTCCATGACAAGCTGGTCGTCGGTAAGGTTCTTGAGCGACTCTTTGTCGACGCCCGCATTCAACATGGCGTATGTGTAAATACTGAATTCAGGACCAATCGACTGTAGGAAACTGCTGATGTTGGCCACATCTTTCGAACTGTAGTCGGCCATCTTCTTTAGGTTCTCCAACTCACGCTTGAATCGCCGCCGTCGGATGCCATTCACAATACCAATGTCTTCCCGCAAATTCTCCTCGGTAAGTTGTAGCAGAAGATCACCATCTACACGGGAATCGAAGAAGTTCTTTTCGTATTCGGCGAAACCAATTTGTTTCACCCATTCGCGAACATCCTCCACCGACCACAACGGCACTTGCTGTGACAATTTATGAGGCACCTCCTCACCAATCAAGCGCAGAGCCTGCGCAGCGAATTTTGACGCAATCGCATTCGGGCAACTGGCCACCGCCTTCAAAGGCTCGATTGCACCAATTTCTCGGAAAATTTCCGTATTGCCTTGCTCTTTCTTGATGCCGGCTTCCATGCAGAAGTGGAATGTCGCCAGATTGCGAGCCTCCTCGCGATTTGAACTCAACACTGGCACTAGCCGCTGTAGCCAATGTTTGCTTTGACCGTGGGCATGTGCCAGATTCGACTTGGCAAATTCCGAGGGATTGTGTGACGTCACGAAGGGTTCAACCAGATCCAGAGTGCCGGATTTCAGAACTTCCGCTTCGATCTCTTTGTTCGCCACCAGCACGGCGATCGCCAGACAGGCGTAGTACTTGATGTTGTCATCATTGTGGAAAGCGAGAGGGAACAGCCACATTGGCACCTTGCGATTGATCATCGCCTCTTGATTTTCAGCACCACCGTACAGCGACAGGTTGGCCAAAGCCATGGCGCAGTGTCGCAATGTTTCAACGTCGTTCTTCCGGCATTCGAACAAAACGGCATCCAAGCCACCCAGTCGAATGACATCCGAGCAGGTGCCTTCGCTGTGCTTGAACAAATGCTCCAGGATGCCGGTTCCGACACGAGCGTGATTCGTGTTCTTCGTACATACACACGCGACATTTACCACCTTCTCCAAGCCATTGTCCACGACATGCGAACGATTCTCCGTCGTGAGGCATTGCTCCAGTAGACGAGCCGAAGAGAATTGCAATTCGTGGTCTCGGTCCACGCAATTCTTCATTAGCAAATCCAATCCACCGCTATTGCGCAACGCATTGCATAGGCTGTATCCCAACTCGTGACCATAGGTGGGCACCGCCCACGCCTTTTGAATGATCGTGTTGATCGAATCGAGGACATTCGGGACTTTTTTAATTTGATCGGTGCGCTGCAGAAGTTTGACGTTCGTGTCCAAATAGTGGGAGTATTTTGTGATGGCTGTTTCGACGTCTTTCGGATTCGAGTTCGAGCACAATTTGTCGAGATCCTCAAAACTGTTTAGCATTATGTCGTCGAAGGAAGTGATGTGGCCGTTGGTGGCTTTGCTAAGTTGCGAGGAGGATATCATGCTGGTGCCAGTGCTGCAGATGCCTTTCTTTGTGATCATGTAGTTCGATTGCGAAGCCGATGACACGTGCTTCTCTTGATTGAAGATGCCAGTCGACGTCACCGTTTGTCGTTGTTGTGCTTGGGTCATCGCCTTTTTCTCAGCGCTGAAGGTGTCGCTGTGAATTTTCATAGTAGCTGCCGCACGATTGTTGGACTCCTGTTGTTGAACATCGCCCGATTTAAACGATCGCGCCTCCTGCAAAAAGGAATGCTTCGTTAGTTCCAATTGTCGACTCGTCTCTCCGCCCAAAAAGCGAACGCCTCGCTCCGGTCAGTTCTGCATTTTTGAATCGATCAACGAATCCGTCGTTCGTAAAAATAGAAATTATTGAAATTCAGACGACGAATTTCCACTCGACGTGATCACGTACGTCATTTGGAACCTTTGATGAGTCATGTGAAACTCGCAAAATTTGCGACAATCAATGTTAAATCGTACCTCTTGCTCGACTTCAATTGGAATCTCTCGAATCGATCGATCGATCGGACTGAAAGGAGACTGCGACCGGGCGCCCATGGAATGGTCAATATTCGTACAGATTCTCAACGGCGGTGGGCTCATTGGATTCGAGTTCGAAGCCGCTTCATAGTGTGGCGGTGGCGGACTGAGTGGCATTTCGACGACAGGACTAGGCGACCGTTGTGGAATGAAGTCTGGTGTGACTGACGATCGAAAGATTCCCTTCCGAATCGGCCACGACGATTTCCGCGACATTGTTTCTTCTCTCCTTTTCTCGGCACGGAATTCTTGAAGAGAGCGTCGAAAACAAATCACCTTTTCCGAACAACTGATCACTTCACACTGTCATCGCGAGATGGACCGACTGGACGAACGAAAACTGCGCGTTAATTGATTCTGATTGCACTACAATGCGAAATGAAGAGCTAATTGGCGTTTCGGAGCGCTCGAAAATTCATCTAGAACATTGTATAACGACGACTGTAGTCCGGTTCACCATCGCGACGCGTGCAGTCAACTGTGTGTGCGCTTTCGAGAAAAACCATCCGCTCGATTATCGAACACAGGACGCAATTAGAACCCCACATCGATTCATCTCGCTCACAGTCGCTCGCTCGTTCAGCTCAGCTACGACGACGCTCATAGGTTTGTGAAGAAAATGCCGAAAGTATTTTTGTTTATTTGAAATGGTTTTGGCGGCCCCAACTAAAAATAGCGCCGTTTCGCGGGCAATGTGTGTTTTTGTCGTGACGGCCTGCCAGTGTTGTGTGTCGTCACCGCCGACCAATACACTGTCACCGCGGCGAAACACCCGAACAGAAATCATGAATTTTCATGAGCTGAACTTTGTGTGTGGATTTTCGTCACAGTGCCCGTCCCCGTCCATATGGTCACAGGTGATTAATACCCAAACGCCGAACCGATTGGACGAACGCAAATAAATAAAACTTTAGCGCGTTTGCGTTTCGTTCAAAACATTTTTTTCACTCGTTTTCTTCGTTCTTGCTTTCAATCGCTTCGAGTTCGTCAGTTTTGTTTCACCGACGATCCGGTTAATTTTCAGCGAGATGCACCGTTTTGCTGCGCGAAACCCATCGCCAACTAATCAATTATGAAAATATATTTACCATCGTAAAAACCGCTTCGATACGTCGACAACTTGATCGCCTTGTGATGAGCAAAAAATTCGTTAGCAACACCGCACGGTTGAACATTTTCTCACCCGTTGCGTGCTCGCGATTCACCACGTACGCGTTCTTTGGTCAGGCGAGACGGAGAAAATCAATAGGCTGACACAGAATTCCGTTCACTTTTCCTTTCGTCCTTTTGCCTCGACCATTTTCCCATCAAAGCGAATTCCAGTGAATGACTCGTCCGACCAAACGCGACAAATGGCGATACTTGACAGACTGAACGGGTGTGATGACCTTACAAGATAGTCGAACTCGGGTTCGGGTTCTTTTTTTCTATTGTTGTGGTTGTCATCGAAAGTCTGACATGGAATTTCCATGATGGATTCCACCATGCAACCGAACGGATAGGGGTAACTTGACGGGCATGCGCGTTGATTGCGATTTCATTTGTTTTGTTTGTTCGAAATTTTTCGCGTTTTCGCAGCGGCCGTGGCTAACAGTAACCGTAAAATCGATTCTAGGACCTCGCATAGGCCCTCATAGCCGGTGGCCAAAGCGGCCAATGAGAATCGGCGGGGTGTACAAACCTTGATCACTGCGGCATTTTGTTCAGCTGTAATTCCATCGACTTCGATTTTATTGCGAATAGCTGATGCAGCCGATGCTTCCTTATAATCTATATCACCAGTTTGAAGTCTCTTCATTTCAGCCGAATTGCTTGTTGCCTGCAAGGGGGACGCCATTAGTTTGAGCGGCCAGATATTGGGGGGGAGGGTCATCCAACCAACCTGCTCACTACTGTAGCCATCTGTAATGACCTTCGTCTTGGACGCCGACGTCATTCGCTTCTCTTCGAACTTGACCGTGTCGATGGCATTTAAGTGATGTCCATTCGTGAGAGCCAGCTCACCTGTCACCCCAGTCAATTGGCCCGGTTGCAGGCATTCCAGTTCGGTGGTTGGGGTATCGTCTGGGAATGTGACCATCGGTTCGCTGTCCGCATCGACAATGTTCTCCAGCGATGATCGAATTCTGAAATGGAAGCGGTAGAGGTGAGACAACCGAACAAGTCGGGAAACGATCGAATCGAACCAACCTTTGCTGGAGTTGACTCATCGTTGATGAATTCGACATATTCATTTCGCCCAGCGGCTGCTGAGCTCGTCCCATTGTCGCCAAATTATTGATTTCGGACATGGAATTCTTGATGTCGCTCAAATCACGTTTCAAAGCCATTGCCTTCATTTCGGATGTTGAGGATGACGAGGAAGATGATGA
>JANSTV010061665.1:0-11918 GCA_027564135.1 Lestremia cinerea | reverse complement strand
AACAACAAACAACAACAAACAACAACAAACAACAACAAACAACAACAAACAACAACAAACAACAACAAACAACAACACACAACAACAAACAACAACACACAACAACAAACAACAACACACAACAACAAACAACAACAAACAACAACAACAAACAACAAACAACAACACACAACAACAAACAACAACACACAACAACTAACAACAACAAACAACAACAAACAACAACAAACAACAACAAACAACAACAAACAACAACAACAACAAGCAACAACAACAACAAAAAACATTAGCCTGTATCAATACTCGGCAACGCATAATAATTACATATTGGCCATTGGTGTGATCGATACGAATGTGGTGCTGGCAAGTGCAATTCCTTGGAAAGCATTATACCATTTTGCTATTGAAATGACTTGGCTATTATGTTAATTAAGTCTATTTCTTGACAAATAGTTACAAATAGACTATTCAATGGAATTTTTATGCAATTCTTCTCTTTGGCTTCATAATTATTGTGCGTGTGTTTTTGTTGTTGTTCGTTTTTGCTTCTTACTTTTCACCATTTGGTATTATTGCTTTTTCACTGTCGTTGTTTAGCTTGAGACGATTCAGTTGGATCAACACTCGCATTTGGAATCGCCCGTTTCATCAGCATTGATCGTCCTTTAGTCATTCCATCGCTGTTTTTATTCACATAATTCTTTTGCTTTGCCGTTTCCAGTTCAGCCGCACTGTTTCTTATGCGCGTCAACATCATCATCATCACCATCGACACATCGGTTTGGCGTGTCGCTGGTTCGAACCTATTCCTCCATTTGAACCAGATTCATAGTATTAACATGCATAAATTACTTATTATTTCTTCTTGATGCGTGTTATCGTTCCATCTTCGATTCGTTTCTGTCTTGTGCTGACCCAGTTTTGGTCAATTGATTGTGCATCTCTCGAACCAAAATTATTTCGTAAAATATAAATTTCACCGCTTGCAATCACAAATAATGAGCTGGTTGATGTTCGGGAATGAGTTTCGCAAATAAAATGCATTATTTCCGCTAACCGGACATAAACATACTCAATGACGGATATCAAACATTGAAATCGAAATGGTTAAATATTTTGTTTGTTTTTTTTTTTTGTAAAGGACGACTACGAACAGCGAAAAGATGAAATAAAACGCAAGCGTTGCCTATCCGCGAGTGGAAAATGTGTTCTACATCAAATTCGGATGAAAGCTTACCACATCCCCATCAACTCGCACGAAATCAAATAGTTGGATTTCAAAATGGGAAATTAATTTACATATTTGATGGAAATGGTCGGTTGGTTTGCTATTTCATTCTGAAAATTGGTTAGATTTAATTTCGAAACAGAAAGCAATTTCACAGAGCATTTGTGCCGGTGCTGAAATGAGTGGGGCCGGGCGGATGGGTGGTTGGAATAAAAGTGGAGAGGGGTGAAAATGAAATCAGATCAGATGTAAATTAGTTGATGGAGATCGTTTCGCCGGGGGAGGAGTGAATGTCAATGGTGGAGGTGTTGATACGATGTCAAGTAAACGTTGGTTGCGAAAAAAAAATGACTTTCAGCTTCGGTGGTGTGTACATTGAAGAGTAATTGCGATGGGATCTGGTCAAGTTTCCGGCCAGAGATCGACGAGAATCTGTGTAAGTGGCAGTGGTGCGGCCGTTGAAGTGTTTTCGAATCGGAGCCGAGTGTTCGCATTCGATTCGGTGATCAAAAACGTCCAGTTGGTTGCAGGCAATGCTCTAATATATATATCGATGATCGTTGAATCGGCGGTATACGTGTAGTACACGCCGTGTACATATCATTGTAATAGATAACGATTATGAATTTTACTATGGGCTGTATCGCACATACAGAACATTTATTGGGTGACCTGGCCTGGCCGACGCGGTTTGGTTAAGTTGCGCGGTTGACTGGCATGAGTTAGTCGAGGCAAGCCATAAAATAAATGACTATGCGATGGCCATAAATGAACGGAAAAATGACTCGTGCAAAAATGTGCACTGCACCAATTTTGGATATGCCGGCATATTGACTGGATCACTCTCTCCCTCTCTCGCCTCTCTCGTCCCGTTTATCCCCTCCTCTTCTTGGTCTCTCGATCTCTGCTCTCGCGTCTTGATCATCGGATTCGGTATCTGTTACATACCTGCTGGTTTTTAATATAATTTATTTCGATTGATGATATTTCTCTTCGCTTGAAATCCGGCACTGAACGAGAATGAAACGACACAAAAAAAAATTAGACCGAATGCTGCTTTATATTTTTTTGCTCGTTCTTTTCCCCTCTCATTTTGCTTGAATCAACGCGAATTTGCGAAAAACCTTTATATCGAAAATTACATTTGCCGTCTCACCATCATCGACTGCAAATCAAGCACTCCTTGAGTTTTATGCAAAACTGAAATGCAATTGCAGTTCATTCTCCTGTCGATATATTTATTAAATGCTCTGCAAAAATGACTCTGCAGCGGCCATATTAAATACAAATAATCATGAAAAA
Organism: Lestremia cinerea; assembly: GCA_027564135.1. Taxonomy (NCBI): domain Eukaryota; kingdom Metazoa; phylum Arthropoda; class Insecta; order Diptera; family Cecidomyiidae; genus Lestremia; species Lestremia cinerea. Next base: position 9,388 of record JANSTV010061665.1, on the reverse strand, counting down.
CAACAACAAAATATAAATCGCTAACAGACAACATCAACATATCCATTTGACATTTTCCATTTGGCTTGCAATTTGTGAGCAAAATATTGTGCATTTTACGTGTTTTTTGAATGGTTTATGTTTCGTGCTTGTTTTATGGCGCTTCTCGGCGCAAAAGAGACAACTTGTTTTGGGAGCGAGAACTCGCTAACTTGGAATTGATCGAGGGACGTTGGACGTGCGGTTGATCGTGATTTGGACGAGATGCTGCATGGGAGCGAAAAAAGGCTCTCTCCGGCTAGCACCACAAACGTGAAAGAAACGTTCCACAGTTCTGTTCAGCGACTCTGCCAGCATTGTAAAACATCTCTACTGCTGCAAAGTGTCACTTACTTCTCCCGTCGACCTATTCAATCGAACCATTCCGAAATGCATTGAATCTGATGGCACGAAGTCGAAACAGAATGCAATCCAACGAAACGAAATATGGGTTGAAAGGTGGCTTGCTGTTTTAAGTCGCAGCCAGGAAAGACATCCAACAACTCAAATACAATACCAATGATTTTAAATGTAGCACTAACTTTTTTAAATTTAACTATTGATTGAAGCGCGACGAGGAACCATCTTGCATGGAATTTTTCGTAAAAATTTAAAACCGCATCATAAATACCAGCACGGCATCTAATTAAATTGTATGCAATTATGCAGAAGACCGAGGTTACTACAAACGAAAAATCTTCACTTTTCGTAACAAGCAGGAAAAAAAACAGCATAAAAACAGCAGACGGATTGGATCGCCCGGCACGAGTGAAAGTGCGGTTTTTCGGGCGGTTTTTGCCCTTTCTGTGTGCCGCTTTGGCGATTGCAACGATGAGCGGCGTTTTGTGTGTACTGTGTGATCTTCAGTTGTTTGCCATTCGAATAGACAAACGAGCGCGGCATGTTCGCTTGGAATTCAGTGTGAAATCCAATGTTCAACATAATGTTTGCTCGCATGAGATTTCGTTTGGCAACTGTGTGACATTCATCATGGCCCCCAGGTCATCTAGAGATCTATTGACTTCCACCTCAGTTGCGATGCATTTGAATGTTGAAATGCTCATTCCGACTCTAGTTCACAACAACTCCAATCAATCCCTAGTAACGCAAATCACTTCTGATATCTTTCTTTTTCTAACGTTTCTCTCTCTTTGCTGCGCTGTGGTCGGACTCGATTTACACTCGATTTCTGAAAGAGCTAAAACAGAACGAAAACAAAACAAAACAAAAAAAAAAGACCTAAAACAGAAATCTCAAAAAGACATCAAACAGAAATTTCGTTTAGAAAGAAATAAGAATTGATTTTTGTTAGTAGGGAACAACATCCGCTTTTATTGATCGAATTTTCTCAATTGAAGAGTCAATTCATTTGAGAACAATGTCGCCATTTTGGCTGTTCCTCCATTTCTCGTTGCACTTTTCCGAAGAATTTCCCAAATTTTGGGAAAACTAATTTTCAATTGTTTTCAGTTTATGCCCGACATTCAATCGGTTACTTTAATTGTCGATGATCTGGAGCCATAAAGTGACCAAGCAAACTTGACTTTTCGGCATAACATTGCTTTGCGGTGATGTCGTTTCGAATGCATTCCCGTTGGCGTTGTCCTGTTTTGTGTGTGTTTGTCTATATTCAAAACGATATTGACAAAAGTCATTCGTCGTTTCGAGATTTCGTCCAGTCTCGATTTTTGACTCCTTTCGTTTGTGTAAATGCATTGGTACCTACTTCGATATTGTTTTGACATTCGCTAGTTGTCTTCATCTTTCTCCGTTCTTTTTCGACTACTGTAATCCGGATTCGGATGATCCGAACCGGGGTCGATTCGGAATACCGAATTTCGGATGCGAATGATCGTGATCGGATCCGAATTATCACGGAAATAAGTTTTTTTCGCGAGAGGAATTTGGATATGTGCAATCGGAACCGGATTTCCCGCTTCCGATTCCGGATCAATCCGACTGGCCTCCGGCTCTCTCTGCTCACGATTATTTTTGATAAAAACGTATTCAATTCAAGTTTATTTCGATTTCACAATTTCTCTTCGCTAAGGAATGTAAATCAAAGCTTATTTAAAACTGTCATTTCGAGTTCAGACGGCATTTGTGGTCAATATACGTGTGTATCCACCGCAAATGGAAAAAATACACGTTCCGAGGTGTATTCGCCAATATTTGACGTGTAAAGAGGTGTATTTTTCGGACCGGGGTGTGTCTCGTTGGTCCCGAATACGTAATTCGTAATTTTGATGCCATTCTAGTTTTGAAAATTCCATTCGGTCACTTGGCACGCACACCGATCTGCTTGAATGAATCGAGAAAATTACATATTTGCATCAAACGATAATCATAATCGCAAACCAAATATTTCCTCTACTCATTTCGAGCTTTTAATTTTTCTATTAATATTTATAAGTTAAATTTATTAGTATAAATCTATCACATTGCCGTTCAGTGATTATTTAGTTCGTCGTTCATCCTTGTTTAGCATTTTCCATTACAGTTTACGTGTTTGTTATCGCGTTATGAGCACAATTAAAAGGCATTCTTTCCATTTCGATTTATTCGATAAAGAGCTGTTTGTGGCCCGAAGTTGAGCAAAAGCAAAGGAGAGAAAAAAATCCAAACCGAAAAGGTTTAAAAACACGACAGCGACAATTGACGACGAATGCAAACGAGAACGTTAATGGCAAACAATACCATAGCATACGGCACTGCTCGCATTTCGTTTTCGGCACAATTTATTTTCTTTCAACTTAAATTATTGCTGAAGAATTTTCCATCGTTAAGCGAGCGACGAAATAAATTATGAATGCTTATCATACAATGATAATTGCACCAGTCGGAATCCGACGTTTGGTGAGTTGGTTGTTGAAATGGGGTATGCGGTATGATTCAGCTGAGTTTCTGCACTATCGAATCGGTGATGAGAGAAACACATCGGTACAATGGATAGCCATCAATTACACGCAAGGATTCCGCTGCCAAAATGATTCCGTCATGGAATTGGTCGAACTTCGGCAAGCCTACACCATTTGCATATTGTTTGGTTTCAATTGGTCACATTCACACATTCATTGGCGGAATGCAAGTCGTCAACCGGTGAATGCGTTCCTGTGCGAACCCAATGATGTAACTTAGCGATTACAATCTGCTGCTGATGATTGAATGAAACTATGCAAATTTCGTTTCTTTTGCGAGTTGCAACCCTTCGATTCAATGCAGCAATGGTTAGCGCGTGTGTGTGTGTGTGTGTGTGTGTTGCCCGTGTATGGTTGTATGGCGAACCTATTGTTGTTGTTCTTGTTGTTGTTGCGATTTTTTGCGTTCTCGTCGTGCCATTTTGCATCATTTCGATGAATCATCTTCGGATTTCGGTTTGGAATCAAAGATGAAAAATATGTAAATATTGAGACGTCCATAAATTTCACATTATGTTTCAAAATTGAATTTCATCATCATTCTCAATTTTCAATATAACTCTTGGGTTGGGTCTTAACATCGCACTCTGCTCGTCTCTGAGTGTGCTTGTGTGAATCGCGTTGGGTTCCGGTAAGAATGCTAATGATATACGCAACATACGTGTGTGTGTGTGTGTGGTTGTGTGTGTGTTCGTCAGTCAAAACATTTGATTACTTAAATATGCAGATTCGTGTTGTAGCATTCAATTTGAAAATCAGATAATTTATTCAGATTTCTTTGATATTTAAATATCGACCCAGTATGGATGCAATTTGTTGATCAGTTGCGGAAATATCCAAATCTCCGGCTTCAGATTCGAAAAGGAATGTGAAACGAAAGAATTTTTCACGTGTGACTTTAAGTGCATCGCAACGTTTGGAATTATATGGAATCACATGCCGGGCCTGTCGTACCGAGCCTATCCTATGCTCATGGGTCATCAGAGCGACTCTGTTTGGTCTTGTTGTCGAGTAGACTCGGCAACGGGGCAAATGCAAGCCGCATGCATTTCACTACCTCTTTATTTTTTCTTTATTTGAATAATTTCGTCTTGTTTTGTTCGGTTTTTGTTTGTTCGTCGTCGTCATCTGTCGTTACGCAGAGCCTTTTCACCCGGTTCATTTGTCAGCTCAACAATCAAGTTAGCTCAAAAATCCACAAATCCCGAACGGCCGAGTGGTTTGAACTTCGTCTGTGAGCCCAGATTCCAGTCCAGTACGGGTACAGTATTTCCCCACTTTCTCAAATCACATGTTTTCCAATCAAGCCAAGTAATTACTTGAAGTAATACTTGCGTATACTTGCGTATCTATTGTGGAGTTTCAGGATCGTAGAAAGCGGAGGAAACATGAACTACATTGATTTTGCTCTGTGAATTTTCGACTGAATATTTTTTTTCAAATTTGAATTCCCCTTTAGCAATTTTTTAAATTGATCGATCTCGGTAACGTGCTGTCTCGCGGTTCAAAGAGTCGAGACATTGAGCCCATCGAGCTCCACTTGAATTAATACCTCGCCCATAAAAGGATGATTGTTGATTTTGTTGCAAGCCGTTTTTCGACAAATGGTGCTGCAGAAGAACAGAACGGTAACAATCGGGATGCCAATGAGTGGGAAAACGCCACCATGTACGAACCTGATCAGGAGGTTTCTCCATCAACTTTCTTCGTCCGGAATGAAACGCTGTTCTTTATTCTCGACTGTTGTTTTTATTTGTTTTCGTTGATATATCGGTCTTGTTTGACCATTTTCAAAACTACAAATAAAATTATCAATGTTAAATCAATTTTTACACCGAAAATAACGAGATACAAAACGATTATACCGATTATTCCACCTCACATGACAACAACTCGCCGACTGTCAACCATCAGTCAATCACGCAACATCGATCGTTCACCCTCACGCGCCGGTGCAACGTCACATTCTCTGTTTTGACATTTCATTTCTCTCAACGAAGAATAGTTTTGAAAATGGTCAAACAAGACCGATATATCAACGAAAACAAATAAATACAACAGTCGAGAATAAAAAACAGCGTTTCAGTCCGGACGAAGAAAGTTGATGAAGAACGGAAGCGAAACGGCGAAAACAAACAAACCAAGGAGGAGGTTTCTTGCTCGGATGAAGACGTTTATGAAGTCGGTCCGACCATGGAAGTCCCGAAATTTTCGATGAAGAAACGCGAAGACCTGTGGCCGCAACTTCCAAGGATAAGCCTGGTGCGCTGAAGCAAGCAGAGAAAAGTGGTGCAGCTATTGGAATGATGGTCGAGAAAAGCAAGAAGAAGCCACGTCGAAAAAAGAAAAACAACAACAAAGTTCCGGAGAGCCCTGACAATCCCCATCCAGACCGTAAACTGACTATCAAAGTCTTGCTCACCGTATGCAGTGATGATGGTTCAATTTTCTCCAAAGTCTGGTATGAATTGTCGCACGACAAGAGATTAAGATTCTCAATCAGGCGAATGGTCGATGTCTTCAGAGTTGACCCATCCAATTTCGATTCCAAAGAAAGGATCCGCACTAAGCTCGCGGATCTGAGCATTAGAAGGTTCTCAGATTGCGAAAAAGGAGAAAGAGCGAGGCCGCTATTAGCCCAAAGTTTCCCCGCTGGATGGAGCGGAGAAGAAATTCACAGGACTGAAAATAGCCAACATCGATCAAAGTGTCTAGGATGACCACCAGAGAAGCCAGCAGATCCGGTATAACGCCAAATCTCTTCAAAATATCGTTTTCTCGCGGAAAGGTGCCGGTGTTCCTCTTACAATCAGACAAATTGACGGGCTAAGGATTCATTTGGAGACGTTCAAAAGTACCATCGTTGTCTTCGTAGTCGTACAGTGTTGGCGATGTCAACGTTAAGGCCACATCTCCCGCAACTGTGGTAGAAAGATGTGTAAAGTGCGGTGCAAATCACCTAAAGAAAGAACGCCCAGCATCATTCCACTCAGGAACGAGACGTTTTCACTGTGTTTGGAGCCCAGGTAAACACCCAGCGAGCTCCAAGAATGCACGGTGCGACAAGCAGCAATGGCCAAAATCAAATTCAAGCAGACTGCCATCAGCCGTTGCAGAAGAATGCCATCCAAAGACTGCAGGGATGACCTCTTGACGACATTGACCATTGTCTCACCAACACCAGCAGGCCATGATCAACTGTCTTCACCAGAAAATCGCTCTCGTAGACGAAATAGCTACTTGGACTACTCTATACCGGAACGATTGTCGTAGCCTGCCCTCATCTCACCACTGCTTTCCACAGCGCTCCCGAAGATAACCGTCGACGTTTGATGACCGACATCATCACTGGAGGGCTATATTTGGCTGTCAAGGCGGCCTCATCTGCGTAACCTCTTCTACTAACAAATGAATCCTATGCAAACCGATTGATCGTCCCCAAGAAACAACTAATATCAGATGTATGACTCGTCGAATACCTATCCCAAGCATTGGCCGGTCCGATATACCCAAATCCGAATCCAATCACGCGCGAACTGGTAGGCATTGAGTCGATCGTTCATCGAGCTCACAGCCTACTAGTTCAGCCGAAATGACTGACGTTATGCTATGAATGGATTCGGGTTCGGGTATATCCGACCGGTCAATCCATTGGATTAATTATCAATACGAACGAAATAAAAGAAAATATAAAAAATATATATGGTGGTGTTTCATTGGCATAGAATTGTCAATTACGAGTCCAAAAATCAATGACATTCATTCAGCGGGCTCATCTTGGGAACAGTTGTTTCGTGTTTGTACCTTTTTCAGATATTACAATTTTTGTGAATTTGGAGAGATTGGACCGGAAGTTGATTTTTATATCAAGTATCAGATCCACAACGAACGATTTTAGACCAATGTTTGGCAGATAAGCCAAGTATGTCAGAAGCTATCTCCTCCGGAGAATTCAGAGAAACGTGATATTTTAATGGCGGGGAAGAGGTTACTTTGTTTGAGATAGAGATTGGGTGAGATTTTAATGGATTTTTCGGCTGCGCTAAGAAAGTGGAGGAACAAGCGATCATTTGATGTTCACTCAAGTATCTGTGATATGGGATCAGGAAAGAGGGATGCGATGTACGGAGATTTTTTTCTCTAGTTTACAGCTAATGGGCTGATTCGGTGATTCGAATCTCCAAATGATCATTTTTTTTCCATTTTTATATTAACAAAATATGTACCAATCTTTCCTTATACGAGTGATGATGCGTGCATCGGTCAACAAACTACAATAAATTTGAATTAAAATCTGGAACAAAAGTCAATTTCCAAGCAGATATGCCGTTGATTCATTCCAAAGCCGTAGGCAAGAATATATCCATCTGTAATGGCGGTCAATCGGTCGGACGATTGACGATTCGCAATGTTCTCGTGCCGGCTCGTCGAATCACCGATCTGCTTCGCATATTTCATCATTCGGATTGACGACGGCCGTCCAGCCGGGACAGGCTGTGCGCGCTCGACTCGATAGGACAGCCACTCAATAAGAGTAGTTATTTCATCATTCCCAGCGGGCCATTGCTCCTCGCCTCTATTGTATGTTTCCATTTTTGTCTCAATGCCTAATCAAAATGCCCGTGAAACTTCACGCAAACGGAAAACCCAAGACCGAGAAATTCGGCATAGCGCAACCTTCCAGTGATACATTTGCCCGTGAAATATTCAAATTTGGTTGGAGTGATTCAACAAATGCGTCGGCCATTTATTCGCTTGCTCTGCTTGATATGACTTGAGTGCGATGGATTTGAAATTCAAAAATGTGGTTTCGCCAATGATTTTTTCGGATTCATCGCGAATGTTTGCCTGATCGATCAAACGGAGATGAATGTGGATCGTGAACTTCAGAAAGGTCGTTCGCTGCTGGTCTTGTCGATGGTGATGGTGACTAGAGGCTGCTCAGAGCCTTTTCTCCCTCCCTCTTCCCCTTTTCAGGAACGTTGGAAGTAAGCGATCGTCCATGAGGACATGCCAGCAACTGTCGAACTTCTCACATCGAGTCTGACGAACGCGAGCAATGGACGATGTACGCAACTTTCAACCAGAGTAGTTCCGAATTTAAGTAGATTCAACGGGTCTCGACTCGGTCTCCCCGTCGAAATAACAGCAATCCGACCGGTATTCTTATGTGCGTTCTCCGGTGTGTGCATGCGCATTACATGGTGTGTGCCGTTTGACAAGCGAATAGCGAATAACGAAAGATTTCTCCTTTTTTTGGTTTTGTCGTCGTCTTTCATTTCTCACCCAAAACAAAACAAAATTTTACCGAATTTTGATTCCAACAAATTTTTGATGTGCTGTTCATCGCCATTCGATGTTGACGCTGGCGCACGAGCCCGGAACGAACGATTTTTGGTTGCGCGCGCAGTAGCAGTAAAAACAGACGCACACATATATGTAACATGATTCGAGATATCGGGAAAAGAGCCCATTTGAATTTAACCATTCGAATATTTACTACAACTGTTTATAAACGCGATTTCAACAACAACGAAATTGCTTGACTGCAAATGAATGGACTTTTGAAAAGACAACACTTTTACTCCGATTTTAAATTTCGTTCGATAAATTTTTATTTCCCAGAAAACGTTTTCGACTGAACTAGTCATCATCAAGTCTGGTTTGGTTGTCCATTCATTTGCATTCGAATATTTAATTGGATTTAAAACGACATTCTGCGCTTGCGCATCTGGTAATCGGTACTGCTTGACCGTTGCCCGCGCCATGTGCCCTGCAATCGATAGATTCCAGATCCAGTTCCAGAAGCGACAATTCCACCGATCGATCGTGACTTGAGACTCCTGCAGCTACAGTTCCGAGTTGTAAACGAACAAAAAAACAAGAAGAAGAAATGGTTTGTGTGTAAACATCGCTTCGGACAACAACTGTCAACATGGATTGTGTAGGCATCGACTGGAAAACGGTCCAAAATGATGGCAACAGCAACGCACACAGCACCAGCAGCAGAGCCAACAGACATGTCGGACAAGTGAACAATACGAGCGAAAGAATCGTCCAACGAACCGATGGAAACAAAACGACAACAAAAGAGAGCAAAAACTTGTTTTCCGATCTCAAATTAAATCATATTACTGCTGAGGAACTGTCCAGCAATAAGAAATACATTCAATTCATTGTAATTGTAGTGTTATCGCATAGCTGGTGGACGAACATAAAGATTCGACACAGGCAAAAATATGGAGAAGAATCGTCCGAGAGCGAAGTCATGGGGAAACGATGAGTGGATATGATGGAAATGCCGAAGAGTGCCTCCGACGATGATTGTTTTTTGTGTTTTTCAGAATCGATTCAAAGTGAATATTTTGAGCTGCCTGTGTGTGTGTGTGTGTGTGTGTGTGTGTGTGTGTGTGTGTGTGTGTGTGTGTGTGTGTGCGTGTGTGTGTGTGCGT
>JANSTV010061654.1:0-11929 GCA_027564135.1 Lestremia cinerea | reverse complement strand
CAAAAAAATCATTTGTCGAATATGAAAGTTTCGAGTCCGGATTGCATTTTAATATTTGATGTTCCGTTGTTCGGTTGGCTCTTGCTCATTGCTGGCATACTTGTGCCTTCGCATTGTTAATTACATTTTCGTATGAACATGTTTCTGTGGGGTAATAACCGGGCTGGGTGCGAGTTGATGACGGCCGCCCCAGACAAAATTGCCAGAGTTTTCGGGGCCGGATTTTAGTTTTTGTTTTGTTTATTTGTTTGTGCTGATATTCATTTGAGTGGCTTTTCGGGACATATGAAACGGAAGTGAAATCCATTTGACAGCAAGATTTACAATAGGCGAACATTTGTTGAGGATATGCGAGATGGAATGATGGCAATTTTAATGTGCCGTCTCAATGCTTATCTTGAATGAACGGGGATTTGGCCGATGATTTTATTGGGATGGCGATGCGATGGGACTTACTTATAAGCCTTTTGTTTTCGTTTAATTTGTGGTTAATCTGTTGGTAAATCTCGCTGGCCAGTGAGTTGATGAGCTAAGTCTTCTATTGAAAATGGCTGAAATCCAGATTTGGGAGTTGATTCAGAGAGATTCCGTTCAGTTGGAATCGATTGTTTTGAGTTCCGATCATTGATAGGATTATTTGAAATTCCGAAAAAAAATTCGTCTATCCAGAGGAGGTAATCCCCTTAGCCCAGCTCACATTTCAAGCCATTGAGAACTGACCTCTACCAAATTCCAGCCGCTTGACCTATCCCACAGTGGCCCGCACTTCAAACCAAACCCAATTAAAATATCGCAAAACACCTCAAAAGCTTCCGTAAACGACCATTAGCTGCATCACCAAACACCCAACAAGGGCACAATTTCAATCTCTTCAAAGTGCATTTTCACACAGAGCAACATCAACAACAAAAACCAATTGAGATATTTGAAGCAATTAAATTTCATCCACGGCTGAAACATGAAAAGCTTTCAAAGGCTGCAAAAGCTTCATGGTAAATGGATTTCCATTTTCTGTACTAAGCAACTCAATTGCGCGCCCAAAATGGCAACGGGATTTCATAATGAAAGACGATCGCGATTGCGAAATAAGCGAAATCACAACGAGAAAAAAATTCAACGGACGGGCTTGCACAACAAATTGCGAAAAGAAAAGCACAGGCGACACTCAGGACGAGCACGAAAATTGTTTTTTTCCTTGTTTTTTTTTTCGTCATCAATTTTAATCGTGTCTCTGTCGCGCTCGTATTTTAAAACATTGGCAATACTTAATTCGAACGGAAGAATCCACTGGTTCGTAAAAATTTACGGTAAATGAACAATATTTATCAACGAAAAGAAGAGCAACAACAAAAAAGGAGGCAGCACCGGGCATATTGTAATGACATTTTTCAGGTTGCTTTACCTCCGCGTTGCTTTGAAGGGGCGACGAGGTGAGAGCGAGCGAAAATGAGAGGACAAAACGAATTTCTCGACACAAAAAAAAATTGTTATCATTCAAAGATAATTTAATATTGTAGCATTTTATATAAAATGCCGGCGATTAGTCAAAGGCGAATCACGAACAACTCGAGACGATGATAGCGACTACAATTAAGGGCTTGAAAGAGCCGACGCACACACACAGCACATAAGCACATAAACACACATACAAACACACAAACGCAGGGTCAGAGGAACACAATCACGTTGATGCTTAAAAGCGGCATCGTCTTGAAGGGAAATCTCTTTATTTCCATCCACCTGTTTTGTCGCCTGTTGGCAATGTGTCGTTTTTGCATTCATTGGCTGGCGCTTACTCAATCGACTGGCTCTTGTGTGTGACTGCACACAGTTGATTCTTGCCGGTGCCACCGTGCCATCCAGTAGTACGCACAACATTTTGCCGTTCCATCACCATGCCCATGGCGGATACACAACAAATTTGAATAAAAGCTCATTTTTTTCTCGTCTCCTGCTTTTTTTTTCCTCCTTGCACGACGATAAACGGTTTAACGTTTTATAAAGATTTATGAAGTATTTCTTGCTTGAATGACGACGACAATCACACTACGGCAACTGTTCCACTTTGTATTAGTCATTTTTATTAATGCCATGCTAGGCGTACGTTCTTGGGCGACATTCAAGCATTGACTGAATCCGCTTGTTCAACATTGTACAAGGATTAATGGTGTCTCTCGCTGGGACTCAAGCCATTTCAAATTGAATCGCATTGACTTTTATTGAGTGCTTCCTTTGATTTATGACGTCAGATGAGGTGTGTTTGAGGGGAAGAGAGGGTAAGCAGTCAAATTGAAAATATCTGTGTTTTTTTATGCGTCCAAGCAACTCATCCGTTGATTCAAAATCACCAACATCCGCAATTTCCACAAAGCAACTTTTCACCCGGCGACACTCACATTCAAATTCTTGGCCAGTTTTCCTCCGAACAGGACACCAACAAATGGAATTGTCACTTTGACGACCTACGACGATTTCTGTTCACAACGAGCCAATAAATGGCGTGCTTTTTTTCTTTCAATAAACACAAAATTGTGAAGGATTCGAACACAACTTTGCCCTATTGATTGGCGAATGTGTGTGGTCACATTCGCCATTTTCTCTGTTGGCCTCTCGCTGGGTCACATTCAGTTGAGGCTTCATCGTAACGAAGCTCTTGTTGTGCTACATTTCTCTTTTGTAATTTTTGAATTCACCAGACACCATTCGCTCCCTTGACGTCCGGAATTGTCGTTTTGTATTGTTGGAAAACGAACGCAAAACTTTTCATTTTTGAGAAGAAGAAGAAAAACGAAAAACTTTTCCGATGCGAATTCCGTTTGAATTCAATGCCCGGTCGAAGTTTACCTTTCTCAGCAATGAAAGGTTAATAATAATCCAAAACGTTTGGATGCCATCTGCCAAATGGATCAGCGGCGAACACTGTGTGTGCATCGTCGATCGTCGACATCAAACAATATTTATGCGAACGAAAGCAATTCCATTCGATAAATATTCAATTGGCAGCCAAGTGCTGTTTTTCATCGATACGAAAAAGTACCTGAGCATTCATTGCTTTCCACAATTTTTCTGGTGGAAATATTTCAAACTTGCCATTGTTGTCAAGCATTCCCGTAGTATCGCCGTCGGATAGAATTGTCTGCGGCGCTTACATTTTTATTTGCAGCTCATCGAGATGTCTTGTTGTTTGCTTCCGTGGACAATAGGAAACCAGCACAAACACCCAGCACTGTCAACGTTATCAAATTATTGTTGTTATTTTCTTTCAACTGAACAAAACGGCACATAAATTCATTTTCATTTTATATTCATAAGTTTCTACACATTCCATTTGTGCTTCCTTTTGCGCCAATTGCGAAAAGCGGCGGTGCTCCTGTTGACGCCATCATATAAACATCGCACTTGGTGCTCGCCTGCCTTTTGGTTTTGGTTCGCTCACGCGCTTACTCGCTCAACAAACTGAAGGAAACTTATGAAAGTTTATGAAGAGGTAATTTAAATGTGAAAAGTAATATGAATAAGTAATGGCTACCATTCTTTTGATTCTGTGGGTTGTGAGTTCGAATTTTTGATCGTTTGTCGCTTTTTCAAAGTCAACGATTTCGGTGATTTGCTCTCTTTCTCTCACTCTCTCTCTCACTGTCATTTTATCGTGCATTCTCGTTGAATTTCACATAGTCAATCTTGGATTCATTTCATTTGAACAGTGGCTTGTTGTCGCTTTCTTTTTTTCAAATACAAATTGACTTGCATTGACATTAAGTTGGGGCCTATTTTGAAAAATTCGAACAGATTTAAAGAAATTTGAACATGTTCGAACGAATTCACGCAGATTCGGAATCCAAATTTCGAACAAATTCGGACAAATTTCGGACAAATTCGGAGGAGTTCGCGTTGATTCGAACACATATGAACGATAGCGATCATTATCTTGAAGATTGAACAAATGAAATGATCGACTCGTCGAGTTCGAACATATGGGCTGACACCATATTTTTTCTTAGTAGAAGACGTTTGAATCGAAAAGCTGTCGACTCGAAAGAATTTATTCTGGGAAATCAAATCAAACTACGCAAACGAAATTTGAAAAAAAGAACGATTTGTTTTTGAAGACTGAATTTTAATTCGAATCCAAAGTGGTATCAGCCGGTGAAGAATCAGCAATGTATGTTTGCCATAGCGGGTTTTTCTTCTATGATTTTCTTTTGGTGATGTTCTGGTTCACTACAGAATATGACTTCATATAATTCCTGTTCCCACATATCGGCCTGTTCTCGGTCCTTGGTTGCTGCCGTAATAAAATGTATATATCGATAGAAGTAAACAACAATTTTAGCACAGGTCCTAGTAGTTCGAGTTGTGCCTAGAGAACTTCCCTTCAGTGTGCGAAGGCTGAAACGAATTTAGAGTATACATTTGTCGATCTGGTCGGATCTACTGAAATCATTTGAGACTTACATTTTTATTTTATGATCTGCATAACTGAAACGTCAACCGCCACAGGAAATCGAGTCACTTAAGGTTCAGAAAAGTCGTGGAAAATTGCACTCACTCATTCATAAATCGAATAAAAGCGCGCGCAACTTCGTAGGTTGTTCCTAGTTCATATTCTCTGAAATGCCACAAGATTTAGAACCAGTGCCAGGCAAAGTGGGTTGAAAAATATTACTTATTCATTTCGGCATGAACAGATAAGATATCGTTGACCAAAAACAATTTTGCTTTAAACGGCATTTCTTGCATGATATCGACAGCCTGGAGTGGAGGCGTTCGGTCTGGGATTCTTTCGCCATCAAAGGGGGGATAATCAAAATCAGGTGTTTTTCCTTCAAGTTTAGCCCTGCGAATATCGAGTCAACAATTGGTTCCAGCTCAGTCATTAAAAGAAAGATCACTCACTTATGAATTGTTGTTTCGAAGCTAAATGATGAATGTGGGTGAGAATTGTCATTCAAATGTCAATCCACGTCATTCTTACCATCTATCAACGAATTTTTTGTAGGCGTCAAACACACGATCGCTACCGTAGGTTAAACGCAAAGGTGATACCAAATACTGGAGCCCAACCCATGGCTGACTAAGGTCTGGGTTGTAGCCAGCGTCATCGAGCATCTTTCTTTGCTCCTCGTAAGGGATGAAATACATCCAGCCTCTTTGTTTCTTGTCATGAAAGTCTGTATAATTTTCGCACCCTTTTTCAACGAGAGGACCTCCACGACCACATAAGCTTTGAAAACGATTACAATTTGATATCAATGTTATTGAAAGTGAACGCCGTTAATTTCGAATCAACTCACATTTTTCTGAAAAGCACGAAATGTCGTGTTACTCTGTCAGATTTTAATGACTGGAATTGAAAAGAAATATTTTCATCATGAATTTACAGTTTGCGTGAAATATTCATGTTTTCGACCGCTTCGATCATTTTTACCCCAAAACTCCTTCGTAATCAAAGACTCACCCCGAAGTAACTGATGAAAACAGCGATTAGAATCAAATACTGCGAACCGTTCATTTTCTGGATAGAAAAATATGCGAATTCTTGACAACCACTTGGTACTCTGCTGTTTCTCTGATAACGATCAACTGCCAGTAACAGCTATCAATGAGCCCGTATGTATAGTCTGGAACAGTCTGTTTACTTAGTAGATGACGCCCGGATCGAGCCAACCACAACAGAGCGGGAATGACGTGCAAAGAGCAATTCCTCATATTTGCTCGAAAGGTGGAAGATGTTTGACGCAAAGCTCGAATTTGTTCTGGGAAGAAACAACGCAAACGTTTCGCGAGCAAAATTTTACCATTCAGAGGTGCAACTGGAATAATTGTCGTCAGAAGATGACGTATGTAATACATACCATGTTCCATTCCGTCAGGTTCATCAGTGGCGCCACACATGACTACAATTCCATGTCAATGACATGCGTCATTTAAAGAATTTGTTCTGGGAAGAAATGAAACCACGCAAGCGTTTTGCAAACAATATTTCATTACTGAAAGTTGCCGCTGGAACAATTTCAGCGTTTTGCTTTTTAAGCTCTTGTTGGGTTCCCTTGGGAAAATTCTGCCCAGTCAGAAGTTGATGGATTTTTCGCTTGATCGATGCTCTTTCGCATCTGGACCTGGGAGATCAGACGAATATTTTCTCTTATTTTTCGGGCGACGATTTCAAGTCTCACAAATCATCAAATCGTGTTGGATGTGCTCCAAGCTGATGCCAAGGTGAGGTCGACAGTCCAAGATTGCCTGATTTTCAGAGTAAATTTGCCTCCCAAAAAGCTTTTTTGTGCAATGAAGGTAAAACGCCGGAAAATATACTACACGTTTCTGTTCTCTTCGTTTTTAAATGAATTTTATTTAAAATTTGAGCGTCCGGCCGATGGAAGATCAGCAGAAAAAGCGAATGATGACCAATCAACCCGACTGAACTTTGTCTAAATAAAGTGGAGGGAGCGACGTTTACTAAAATCGAAAATGAAAACTTAAAATAACGAAACGGCGAACCCTTTGATGATGAAGTCGCCACAAAGGAAAAGCTTCTGACCTTTCCGGATCCAGAGCTCTCATTGCTGATGTGTTGTTTGGCGCATTGAGTGGCAGGAACGCTGTGAGCCGGAACGGAACAGCGGGGTTTTCCCAGAAAATTCTCAGATCCGTCTCTCAACGACGAATAAACGGCTCATCACGACCCACGAGATATTCATTGTTCGCAGACGATCCGTGAGCTGCGCGTGGCTCATGAACATTCCGAGAGCAGTTTCACAAATTTTTTTCCAAAAGGTTAAGCTGTTTGGGAAGAAATAAAACCACGCAAGCAACAAGGCTTACTAAAAAGCGATGATAAATAGACGGCTGAATGAAAACGGAGCAAAACTAGGAATTATTGAAATGACACACTCGCTTTTTGGAGGAAAAATTTGCGATCTTGGTTTAAAAAAAAATCACGATCCGATCGGTCTTGGTGCTTAGATTTTTTTCGAAATTCAAATTTACTAAAATAAGCCATGCATTCAAACAGTCCTTAAAATGACAAACTTGTATTCCTGCCCGTAGTTGATGCAACAATTACCTGGAAATGAGAGCGCAATACGAAATTGTATGTTTAGGACAAATCGCCCATTCCCTCTCGTTCACAAATGTTCAATACCAATTATAATTGGTTTACCAATGTGCGGTCAGAGCATAATTGCCGTCATTCGTGCCATTTCGAAGCTTTGAGTCTTCTGACTTTACTCATCGAAACATTCAAAAACAAAATACAAGTTTTTTGTTCGATAAAAACAAACCAAACGACGAGAAAAAACCAAAACTCAAATAACTCACATCAACTTTTAATTGGCACAATTCGTTTATTTAAAAAAAAATTGTTAATATTTTCGTTTTGGCATTCATTAAATACCGCAATGGGATGTCATCTGTGTTTATCGTTTGCGATGTTCATAAATGAAATTGATAATAATCTTGCGCATCGTCACAATCGCCCGAAAGCCAACCAATGGCCCCGAATCGCTCTACCTTCACGTACAGATAGGAGCAGCATCATGATTCTACGGTGTATCCCAATTTGAGAATGGTGTTCTGTTTGGCGAGAGCTTTCGCAAAAAAAAAAAATAAATAAAGCGAACGAACGAACCGAGCGCGAAGTGTGATAAACTAATAAAATCGGTGCGACCCAAAGTGCCATTAGCCAGGGATATTGTGGTGTTTGGTCGGGCTGAATGCAATCATGGACCGTTGCAGATATGCACGAAGCTCAAATAGACGCTTTCTACCATGTCATTCCGCGACATCGAGCACAACACATGTAACGAAGTTAATTGAATGTTTCAGCTTTTTTTCTCCGCAAAATGCCATACGTTCGTTATTAAGTTATGTTCGACCGGGAAATATAACATGCACGGTGATTGATTGAAGGAACCTTCGTGCTGCTCCAGTTTTAATCAACGCAATCCATCGGCACCTTGTTTTCATTCCATCGAATCGATGAATTTTCGCCCGAACGCTTCCCAGAGCTTCTCTCAGATGGCACATCGCATCGATCGATTTGCTCACACCGAAATTACAGTTTCATCATTTTCCACTGTTTGAAAGAACCAAAACAAACTGACTATGGCTCTCATTGCTGAATTGTCGCTTGAAAGTTTTCCTCCCCGGGATTTTCGATTGGTCGACGGAATACTTGCTGTTTCGAATTTTTCCTTCTTCTTCGTTTTATCGAAGTTTTAAATTTGAAAATTCTGTCACGACTGTCATGGCAGGCTAATAGTCGACAGTATTCGTGCCAAATATTGATGGAAAATTATGTTGTGAAAATTACCCGCCTATCAGTGATTCGTTGCCAATATGGCATCGGATCAAGTTCTGACCGAGAAAACTTTGAAAGCCCATCGACCCGTTGCCCCCGGAGTGTGGAGACTTGCAAAGGGGCGAAATAGTCAAATTGAGTGTTGAAAACTGTTTGAGAGATTTTCTGGAACACAAATGGATATTTCCCGGAATGAAAGTGTCTTTCGAAATGAGAATTTCAAAATGGAAAAAAAAAAAAGAAATTTTTTTTTTGAAGAATTCGCCATTGTACGATTTAATAAATTCCGTTAGAAGGCCATTTCCATTTCGCCCATTTCCGACTCAAGCATGTCCTTAAGTCTTTTGCGAAGCATTCGATTAACGAAATTATGCATTTGAATATCCAGAATGGCTTTGCTTGCCATGCATGCGGATTAGATTAGATTGCATAGCCGTCGTTCCAGTAGCAAATGCAACGGTGAAATTGTTCTCATTGTTCGTTTTATAAAACCGACGGCATATCGAATGGCTTTGGAGGGGTCGGACAGGAACGCCACCGTTGACCGGGCACGGAGATTTTCAGATTACACAAAAATGGGAAAACCGGAAAGAGACATTGAATCTCGTAATATTTCCATTTAGAAACCGATTCCACTCGAAATGTCATGTTCACGGTGGTTGCTTTTCAATTTTTCATCCGGATTTCGGTCACGATTTCATCATTCCAACATTGCTCCTGTCAGTCATTTCGAAAATCACCGAGGTGAACATTTCCCATTTGCTCAAAATGAAATTATTTAATTGACTGTCGACCAATTACGGTCAATTAAATGGTGAATGGAAGTTGAATGGGTGGCCATTTGGTAAACGTTGACACGACCATCATTCAGACGGACACCAAATCAGAATGTAATTTTCAATTTATGAGATTCATTCAAACTGTCCGGAAAGCGTTTAGAAATCTTGTTTCAACCTTCTCGACCTTTTCTGGCCGTCTCACAACTGGGATTAATAATAATAAAAAAAAAAAAGGGACAAGGTGTTGTGTGTTTGACCCAGGCATTATGTAAAATCCACGCAAAATATTATCTCGTGTACGACGACACATTTGTTCGGGCCCGCTTTTGCATCAATGCCTGAGGTTGAAAGTTCAATATCGAATGGGAAATTTGCCTAGGCGATTGAGCCAACCGATAGGCGCTTGGATTATTCAATAGAATGCTTCATTTTTGAATTTACCAAATTGTCCATTCTCGAACGACCATCACCACAGATTTCACATGTTTCTTCTTCCTTCTTTACTACACTCTCTCCACTTTGGTTGTTGTTGGTGCTGTTTGTTGTTGTTCGTTTGCCATTTCCATTCGACGCAACATTTCAAACATTCTAAAACGTGAAAATGACGGCATTCATGTTATCAATTTCAATTATTTTGCTCTTTTTTCATGTTGTTCAACGGTCTTACAATGCCAAAGGGAATACTTGCTTGGGTTTTGATTGGATTTTTTTTCACTTTTTTTGCCCTTGTTTCGTTGTTCCGTTTTCGTTTTTTCTCTCGAGCATGCGATGCTGTGACTAATAGATGTAATAGCCGAGAATTTGTACCATTTCGGGGACGCACATCAAGTGTATCGCATTTATTTCACTTTTAGCCACACGACCATTCATTCGATGGAAAACAACCAATGACCAAAAGTAGATCAAATGAGATTCGGAATAATGCTTCTTTGGATGCGGTTGTTGAGGGGTTGTGCGCTGATTTTCTTTTGAGAGCCAGTTCGATGTCTTCAAAATGATGATAGTTGAGGGTGGGCTTCCAAAGCTTTGTCTATTATTGGGTCGATGAGTGAGGGCGACGGGAGAGAAGATAGAGTCGAAGCTCTGAGCTTTTTATAATTTCAAGGCTAGACCACTGCTTAAATCTCATATCCTTGGCCCAACCTTAAGTTAGATCTTGTACCAGTAAACTTAATCCGTAAAAGTATATCCGCGCAGAGGTCTCCACCAGGAAGCCAACAAATCATGATATACCCAAACGCAATCATACAGTTCCCGTTGCAAGCACTGGCGTTAGAAAAGCATCACCAAAGTCTAAGCTAATAGTAATAGCGTACACTTAGAACGTGCACTTTAATTACATATAACATTGAGCATGAACATGAACTAGAAAGACGCGATGATATTTATAGAAATTGTTTGTGATATTTCTATCTGTAAGCATTCAAAATGAACTTTGCGACCAAAGCTGTGCCAAGGCTGAAACACTGCTAATGGCTCATTCCAATGTCTCAAACGCAGATGAATGGAGGCACCAAATAGGAGATTTCTTGCTGGAAATTAAATGAATATCTGACGAATGTTGAAACGTAAATAATCCCAGTGGGATTCATCAGAGTTATTCATTATTTATGGTCGATTCAAATTGTGCTTTTTGATGCAAAAATTGTGTTTGGCTTAATTGAAAAATGATGGATTTGAATGTTGGTTAGGCATTGCGGTATTCCCATTTGGTTCATTTGCGTTTGTGAGATTATCAATTTGGGTATGCTGGACGCAGGCTAATCAATTGATGGAGGGTGGTCGTTTTGATGGGAAAGCTTCAGCGAAGAAAAGCTCTAGTAGTTGCGAATGGAAAGCTCATTGGTCGTCTCCACTTTTGAATTTATGGCCCAAGTAACAATTCCGCCATCCCACGAGGTATAGTGGACTCACGGTTGGTTTGTGTCTCGGATGTGGTTGGTGTGTCTTAGATCTCGGACATGCCTTGCGTCAAACCGCATTCAACCAAAGAGGGAAAACTAGGATTTATTCTAATGGTGATCATTGGCAGTTGACGATGGTAGTGGTATGTAAAGGTCATGAGAGAGTTCAAGAGGTTAACAGAGGGGCCGACTGAGCTAAAGAAATCGACTGGTGATGTGAACAGTGCGCTATGATTCGCCTTCAGTTCAGCTTGTGTCAAACAATTGAATGAAATTCAGTGTTGCCAGTGTGAATTTTCTCATCGTTCGACTCCCTCAGAGACAGGGATGGGAAAACTGCTTGCAATTTGTCTATTCGCTCCGTTGAATTTTTCGTTTCGTTTCATTTTGGATGATTTCTATCGACTCTGTCGGATCCATGCCAAGAAACTACCATTTCGCTGACATTGCTCACGTTCTTTGAGCAGAGGTGAAATTGTCGGCTCTTGTGGACTGCAAAGAGCTCAAATTGAGATGCTGAACATCATACCAATCAATTCATTGGAGCTTGCGGTGCCTTAATTTCGACTGGATTTTTTTTTTGAATGACAAATTTGCAAATCCATCGATATTACCCCGAACATAAATTGATATTTGAGCTTCTAAACGCTGCTTAACTTCGCCGCGATGCCATCGGGCAACACCGTTGAACAAGGCGAAACAACGGAGCAAATGATGATTTTTGATTCGATGGTACGTGAATGTCGTCACGTTTACATTTTTCAGACAAAGATGCTTGCGGTAATGCAGAAAACTCGATGAAATTCAATCTATCGAATTTTTGGTCGTCGACGTAATTGAGGAAATCATCGGAAAAACGAAAATTTTCTCTGATTTGTGTGAAAACCGTCGAAACAGCGGAATAAACCAAATAGTTCGATGCAAATGGTTTGGTGAAATCGAAA
>JANSTV010061643.1:0-11930 GCA_027564135.1 Lestremia cinerea | reverse complement strand
CAAGTGCAAAACTGCATTGCCATCATTCCGGCCATGAATTCAATGAAATCTGACGAGGAACTGAGGAGGTCTTTGTTTTCAAATGATCCGCAGGTAGGTTGCTTATCGCCATTCGAAACGATCAAAACTGACGTCATCCCTTCGCAGTCGACTCTCTCCTTTGCCGATTCCACCTTGACGCCATCCCTGTTTGATGACACCCAACAGGTGGTTCATTCGTCAAACGGGCAAGTTCAAGCCGGTCAACAATCATCAAACGATTCGAATGTCATCTGTGACGACATGTTCCTAACGCTGGACTCATCGTTCACTGATGATTTCGAGAAAATCAAACGAATCGCCTCAGATGTTCAACAATTTTGCATATCGACCGATCAATTTCCGGAAATTGTCACCGAAGTTGCCATTCAATCGATGCCAATCGCAAGTCAATCGAATATTCAGCCATCGATTGCAGCCCAGTCAACCGGTCAGGACGTTGTCACCACAACAAACAGTGCGATCAATCGCGTTTCGACAAGCATCACCGCAAAACCAACGAAAATCACCAAGAAATACAAGCGGTCACCAAATCACAACAACAACAACAATAACAATAGTGTGATGAACAACAATACCATCAGCAACAACAACAATCTCAACACGAGTCCACCGAATGGGCATCAGCGGAAGGAGCGATCGCTGCATTACTGTTCGATCTGTTCGAAGGGCTTCAAGGACAAGTATTCGGTGAATGTTCATCATAGGACTCACACAGGTTAGTTCGAGCGCATGGTGCGCATCCTCAGGAGATTCTCATTGGAGTTCTCTTTCGTTTTGTTTTAGGAGAGAAACCGTTTGCTTGCTCGTTGTGCGGCAAGAGCTTCCGGCAGAAGGCTCATTTGGCGAAACACTATCAGACTCATTTGGCGCAGAAGAACACAATCAGTTCGAAGGGGTCCTCCAAGCAACAGCAGCAACTGCAGGCGGCTCAGCGTCAGAATACTGTGGTCGCTGCTCAACCGACAGCTCCTGTAGTCAACGGGACACTCATAGCGCATCGATAAATTGTCGTTTGCAATCGTTTCTGTGACGCATTTTCTTCCATTTTAAAATTTAGCTAATTTTATTCTCAATCGATGCGACTCGATCGGTCATCAAGGTGAACTTGATCTCGTCTGAGAGGGACGAGGAAAGGCGTTGAAGGAAATTTCTCGAATTCTTAAGGTTTTCCAATTTTCGTCCTTGAAAATGTCCTCCCTTGGACGAGTTGACGTTCGCTGCGATTTGTAAATTATTGAAACTCGTTCGAACGCGAATCCATCCTGAATTGTTGTGAACGACAAAGGGGAATCTATTTTTTTTTTGTATTTATTGAAAGTAAAAAGAAAGCAAACAAAAATAATGCAGAAAATAGAGCCAGACTATTCCGCGCGAAACTCGTCAAAAAATAAAATTTAAAAAAAAATAAATGCAAAAAAACTCTTTTGAAATCGATTAATTTTTGTCTGGAAATTCCGTGGTGGGCGGGTGTCGTGCGGAATGGGTCAATATTTATTTGAATTTTTAGTAAGAAATTAACAAAACGAATTAAAGTGCTGTGATCACTTACAATCAATGTTTTTTTTATGTTATCTCTTTGTCTCTCCCTCTCTCTCTCTATTTCTGTCTTCTATTTAAGACAATTTCCACGTGAATTGCATTTGCAACAGGACAAAAACAATCGCAACGATGCGAGGTGCAATAGCTCGCAACGGTGAAATCAGACTACAAACGAAACGTTTCTTGCCATTTTTTAGTTTTTTTTTTTTTAATTTTTTGTAATTTTTGCATTTTGTTTTTGTTTTGTGTGTTTTTGAGAGCAATTCGAAGCAAACGAATGAGAATGTTTGCGTGAATTTCTATTTTATTTTTATTTTTTCTTATCAAATTTAATTTTATGTTTTTTTTTTTATTAATTTATTTATCGTAAGTCTTGTAATTTTAATCCATTGGCATGGAATTCTCGAGGATTCTCTTGCAGTAAAAATTTCGAATAGGAGATATTTTTTGGATGTCAATCGTCGTGGTTGGCATGCAATAGACGTAATTTGCCTTAAGATTACTCGAATACTGTAAATTAATTGTATTTAAAGAGATTGGCCTGACATGACGCATGGACAATGACGGCGGAATCAAAACTATCAGCCCGTTCAGGTCGAATCGAATGTTTTCATATTTTTCTCAAAGTAATTTATTGAAAAGAAAAGAAAAATAATTAAATTTTTGTTTTATCGTTTTGTTATTTTTTGTAAATGTTTTGTCGTGTTTAAGCCAATAGCGCGCAAGTACTGCCACTGAACAAAATTCTATGCTTTTTTTTTACTCGAATTTGAATTTGTTCGACGTTTTGATTGAAAATACTCGGGATGGATATTAAATTCTCCTTGAATGCTCATAAGTTTACCGAAATATTGTTATTTAATCGTTTGCCCCATTAGAAGAATGTTTATGTTTAAGTGGACGGCGGAAGACCGTTTCCAGCGACGGCTTGTTCCTATTCACCTCCCCTCTCTACCTTCCTCTTTGCGAGAGCTTCAGGCTCTTCCTCTCTCCCACACTCCCTCTTCTCTCTCCAAAGAATGATCCTACGGTGAAATGATCGATTGCGACCGATCATTGAGACGACATCGATCATCCACTGTCATCCCGTGTGCTGTCGCTATTTCTGAGAATGATTTATTCGTTGTTTACAATTTTTTTTTTTTTTTTTTTTAATTTTTTCTCGTTTAGATTTTCTTTGATGAACATATTTATTAATTCATTATTTATGCAAGATGAACATTGTATTTTAATTTAGCGCTAATTTCGACCTTCACATGATGTTTTATTTGTTCGACAGATTTTATGATATTTTTTTTTTATTGACGTTTTTTTCTTCTTTGAAAAGAAAGCAAAATAAAGTAAATATTTTTCGTTTATATTTCAATTTTGTTTCATGTGTTTTCTCTTTCTCTCTTTATCTCTCTATCTTTTTCCCTTTTTCTCTACCGAAGTTTACTCTTTTTCTCTCTTACGTTGACGTTGAAGTAATGAAATAATTGTTGCATATCGACAGGCGCTTTTTTAAAAAAAGAAAATCATCGAAAACATCGAATTTTGTGGAATTGTATTCTTCGGTCTTGAGCATTCATTCCTTAAAAGATATGACTTAGCAATGTTTTGCACTATTAAAATTTGAATGATTGACGCGTGGGAAGCGGGAATGGGCGGGAACGATTACCAATGAAGCCAGTTATCGTTCCAATGGGGACGGAAACGGTGCGTTTTCCTCGTGAATCATCGTCAGATTGCCATTTAAGAGTTGTCTCTCTTCGTCATCGCTACCGCCACTAAGAGTATTGTCCAAACAGAGTTGAGCTGAGAGTCCTTCTAATTCGAGGTCCACATACAGTTGATTCAGTTGATCATTGATCATCACCGGCTGAAATTCAAAGACAATGCATTTTTCCATTAAATTAGCAAACACCGTTGTACAATTCTTCGCCACTAACCTGACGCATCCCTTTCAACGCTTTCAAGTCCGCTTTCAGCACCTCATCCAAAGTTCTCGCCGTTAGCTGATATCGATAAACCAATTCCGGGGTCAATTCCACATTATCAAGCCATGGCGGCTCTGGTCGTCGCCCCAATCTCTCCTGTATCGATGAGTTCTCCCAATGCATGTCCTTTTGGAATTCATTTGCAATAATAAATCTTCAACGCAATTAATTCAAAGAAATACCTCGACTCGTTTTTCGCCTTCCAAAGATTCATCGGTTTTCAAAAATGACGAATAAAAACTGGAAAAGCTCGATTCATCCATATCATCACTGTTGCCACTGGCTGCTCGGAGGTCTTTCAACTGAAGAAGAGAATCAACTCGCTTAGGAGGGGATTCACCTTCAAGCCACACCACCTACCTTCGGGCTGTGCTTCATTCGACTTTTTGAAGCGAACGCAATGTCCGAGTCCTGATTGAATGTCATCGGTGAATCGGCCAGTTCTCTTTTCGACGTTTCCGATGGAGCCTGCAAACCAATCGATTTATTACTCTGTGGATCATTCTGGATCTGAGTGAAACTTACCGCATTGGAGCCCGGTTGCACCTTAATCGATGTTGCCTGCGATGGTGGACGCTGGAAATGCTGGAAATGCCGTTGTGGTTGTGATGAATTATTCCCACTTGAACCGTCAGCGTTGAAACTAGTCGTCCATCCAGTGCCGCTGGTGCTTGGTCCGGGCCCGTCACCGATTCCATTCGGTATATTTGGCGGCCGATTGGCCGGAATGTTGATTTTATTCTGAACGGAAATGAATTCAAGTGAATTTATGTGAATTCAAAGCAATCGCAAGGTTCAACCTACGGTAAATGTGTTGTTCATCGATTGCGGTTCGGGCACATTGATTGAGGGTGCAATTGATTGAAAAGGCAGCGGCTGATACATCAGCGGTGGATGAGGATAAACAATGTGTTGGCCGAGTAGCTGCGGATGTGGACACATCAGTCCCACATACTGCACGGCGTAGGGTTGAGCAGCAGGCAGTCGATGATCGTTGGGTATTGTACGATTCGGCTGTGGGGCCGGTATGTAATAGGCGGGATAGAGGCCTTGAGGAGCTGACATTTGATTGGCAGTCGTCATATGAGAGCTCTGCACGGAGGTGAGACTGACCGAAAACGGTGGCCAAACGTTGACATTTTGCGATGATGGTGGTTCATTCAACTGCATGCTCCTCAGATTAACCGTTTCCGGGGCACCCATCCGATTCGGATCGGAAACATGTTGATGTTTGAAACTCTTGTGCGCCTCACCCTCCCACGAGTGCGAGATACTGCGTTTGATGCCAAGACTGTGATTGTGACTGTGCTCTTGACCTTTGTCCAGTCCTTTCTTTGCTTTTTCCCCGCTGCGTCCCACATTTCGAGCCTCTTTGTGCCTTTTCAACATGAAATTCTCCATATCGTTATTGTGCTTGCTGATCAACGCTTCGGTAAGGGTCGGAGCGGGCTGAGAGCTGCCCGACGAGGTACCGGTGCCAGTATTACTAGTGATCGTCGTACTGTCCAGCAAGACATTACTCTCCGAGCTCATGTTACCCGCCGAACCACAACCACCACTGCCTTTAAAGCACTGTTCCACTGGGCTGGGATTATTGCTCGGCGTCCCATCATTGTCCACTTGGCCACTGACAATTTTCATCGCCTTATTTATTCCGATGGTTGTCGGATGACTGTTGAAGAATCGATGAAGATTCTCATTGTAATTTAATTGGTTGTAGGTTGGTGGCGTTTCCGAAGAGCTTTTACTGTCGTAGTAGTCGTGATGGGGTGAGATCTCACCTAACATAACCGAATCTCTCTCCGATGCCGTCAACTCAGACTCTTGCGGTAAATCCAACTTTAAATCGTTTATGGTCACATCGTCCAGCAATGTTTCCATAAACGAAGCCAACACTTGACATCGTTTCGTGACTTGTTGTTTAACAACGTCCGTTTGCCGCGCGACGTTTTCCTTCAAAAGCCTCAGAATATCTTCGTGCATTTGACTGCTTTTTGCAATTACATCGTCCGAGAATTTCGTCACAAATTCACCGGTTTGCAAAAAAACATCACAACATTTTGGACCTAAAAAAAGAGCCGATCACAATGTGAAGGTCAAATGCAGGGCGAAAGAGACAAACCTTTGATGACACGATGATTGCCAATGATGAATTCCATCTTACGCAACCACGGATTCACGAAGCTCGTCCAATCTGATTCAATGGTGATGTAACAGCCATTCCTCACCAGCAACCGATACGGCTTACTGCAAAACGATGCTCCGCCTGTCTGGCTCTTTTGCATCACAGTCTCATAGACCTCTTTCAACAGAGGCAGATCATCGGGATGGTAGAGTTTCATGATGGATTTCCCGATGACATCTTGTGGCAGATAACCCAACAAGGCAACGGAAGCACCATCAACATGCGTCACCAGACCGGCTACGGTGTGACGTGTTGAGAATTTCGGGCAACGTGGAGACATGCACTCTTCGGAAACTGAAAGAGGTCTTGTGTTAGTGCCATCGCAGCCATCTCCTCTCAACTTTCCCATACCTTTGTAAACACTCCTGACGGGCGTCGCACAAATGACCAACAACGTTGTTGTGCCATTTGGTGTGAGTGAGATGGGTGATTCAGTTGGAGAGCCACCAGGTGCTTCGCGGAAACTCAACACCAGCTTGAATGGCTCGTAGGTGACCGCCTTATTTTTAACACCGTAACCTTGACTTTGCAGTCCCCGATATCGCCGCAACATCACATACATCGAATTACGGGACTCCTTAGCGTATCTGGTACGCGATTCAAACAACGGTAATGCTGCACCGGAAGCTATTTGATTCACAAATGTAGTTCTGATCCACAAAATCAGTTGAGTCAATGAATCGATTCGGTGAAGAAGAACGTGACGAACTTACTTGTCATCGGGATGGATGAAATCAATGAAAGATCGTCCTACCCACATATCTCGAGGGAATCCCAAGGCTTTGGTTATCGTTGGCGTTGTAAATAGAACGACTCCATCGTGCATCGAGATGACGCAAGAGAAACCTTCCTTTGAATTTTCAACGATATTCATGAAAATACCAAGAAAACGATTAACATTATTTTCCACTGGTTTGGAAACAAACGCTTGGATAATCACTTGTTCTTTCTCAAACAATGTGTTTGTGGTTGCATTGAGATATGATAAAAATATCCTCGGTGGCTTTGCATAAACATGCAAACATTTTAATAGAAAATATTCATCCGATCGTAATAAACGTAAATAATTGAAGGACGCTTACATAAGCTCCCGACCCCCCCTCCGAAGCCGGCCGGAATCATACCTCATCATTTTCCCAACTTTCCATTCGACAGGCAAATAATTAAATTGGTTTCGTAATCAACAGAGCACTGGCTCTATTATTGAATGTCATCTCAACGGAAGGTGGGTCACGTGTTGCTCCATCCTCCGAGAGATAACATAAGGTTTGATACAATCGCGACTCACCTCGATTGTATTTTTCTCGATTTTTGTGTGATCTGGCGATATTGAACCGGCTACAGCAATGTCCCAATTGCCAGAGGTGACTTGTGGTTCGGTAATGGTTCCATGTAAGGGGGAGGTTGTTGGCAATGCAGCTGATAGTCCATCGTAGGGGACCACACTCAGCTCATTGCATTGGTTGTCCTTGCCGTCTCGAGTCTGTCGCAAGGGTGCATTAACTGCAAACCAACAACAACAACAACAATGAATTATCCAATTTGAATAATAAATGGACTCAAATTAGAAACTGACCTGATTTACTTTCATTTGACTGAGTTTGTGGCTCACCGTCAGTGGGGGTCGTTAGTGTAACCAGTGTTTGCGTTACTGACAATGTGCCGCACTCCGACTGATCCGTCACAACGTTCAATGGGGGCTGAGTGGCATTTTTAAGCTTCTTCTTCTTTCGATCTTTGTCTTTGATACGTTTCTGTGTGGGTTGTGGATTGATCACCTCACTGAAATTCAAAGGGGCAGTTCATTCGGTGGGTTCCACTGCAGTCAGCTGCGTCACTCACCTTATGGCCGACGTTGATGGTTTACCACCGTAGCCACTGCTACCAGACGAATTGCTGCCACTGTGCCGAGATTTTGTACTCCCACTGGTGGAGAAGAAGGAGGAGAAGAGGAGGAGAAGAGGAGGAGAAAGGAACGTTATTTTGGTGAAACTTTCCAACACAAACAAAATAACCGCCTACAGACCTTCGCTGTGACTGACTGTTGCTGCAACTGTTGGAATAAGCCGAGTCAAATGTCTTGACATTTGATGCTGATTCTGTGTTCTCCATAATGATGCTCCAATTCCCGTTGCTTTACTTCAAAATTGTTAACTATTTTTAGAAAAATGCACAAACAATCAATTTAATATGAAACTGGAAAGTTCAATTTCAAAACAAATTCTAATCAATTCCAGTCGAATGGATTCGTTTGTAAACATCCATTCGCCACATTACATAACTTATAATTGGCTCGTCTATTTACAGAAACGAGAGCAAATGGGCAAAAAGAGACGCACACTTTTCGCCTCGTGCAAGTCGAGCGATTATGCGGTGTCGATGGTTAGTGTGTGTGTGTGTGTTGACAATGCAACTACCCCAGCCAGCGTTGTTGTTGGCGCTTGGCATAATTGTGCTGGCATCGAGGCCTGAGGACGGGAACTTGTTTGGATTCTTTATGCAAATTGAATAGAATATTCAACGCTAAGGGGCCATCCATTATGTGGGATAAAGGTTTGCGATGTGATAGTAGTTCAAGGGATGTTCACAGAGTCGAATCTTGGTCAAGGTTTGATAAAGGACTTCCAGCCGAATTGTCCGCAAGGTCACTTCTGGATAGGCCCATATTTCACGCGTTTCGAGTACCATTGACAACACCAACGCCAACCATGTGCCTTCCCCCACCATCGAGCAGGGATAACTATCGAAACTGTCCAAATGGCCAAAGCCAATTAAGAAACGTGTTGTCAACAGCGCACCGGAACCGTTGACATTCATCGGATGTGACTGCCGATTATCTTTTGGTATTGAATTCCGAAAAGTCGGTTTGGTTGATCTGCTGTCACGTTCAGTGGTTGTGCACGTGCAACGCTTGTCCACCGAGTCGTTTCGGACGAGACACCGCTACAATTCCAACCAGATTTATTCAATTCAAATGAGTGTGGATGCGGATGATTTGTTTTTAAACATTTTAAAAATAGCCGACGATCAGCGAAAAGAACAAAAGACAAAAATAGAAATACAATTAAAATCGATTCAGAGTTTATTTCAAAAGCGTTGCCCACGCAATTGTGGATGGGTTCATTGCGAATGGAATGGGCAAATGGCGTTGTATGCACGAGTCTCACAACAGGCAATGTTATTGTTGTGCACGCGGTGGATGTTGCGTTGCGTTGCCCTTTAAAGACAATCGTAATCGTATTGTTTCGGTTGATTTGAATATTTTCGAAGAAAAAAGGAATTTTAAGAGAAAAGTATTCGAAGAAGAGACCCTCTAAAAATGCCTCAAGCACGTGATTTTTCATCAGAAAACGAGAGATAAATATTTAAACAAACCTGTGTGGGGGCGGCTGTCTGTCTCATAGGCGAGGCCCTCAAGTTGAATTCAGTTGAGCCGGTTGGATATCTGTGGATGACATGCGTTGTAATGTTTATTTTCTTTACAGAATCCGCCTGTGATTCTGATGGGCAAATGTCGCGCTGAGACAATTCATTTCATGGAGAGTTTGCCCAATAACTTTGCCAAACAACGACCGCCCATTAGGACTTAGACATCACATTGCAAGTGGTCGGATGTTTTGTTTGGGCATTCGGTGAATGATTCAAACGGTTAATTTGCTAGCAATTGTTCAGTTCACAAAACCAGAAAGAATCGATTCAAAGTCTAAGGGCTGAAATCACACCGGTTAAGCACTCCCCTTGGAACGAATTGCCGGATTAAGAGATTCGAATTGCAGAGCTGATCATTTTTTTCCATATAAATTTTGAAATGTTCTCCTTCCTTTTCGGTACTTTGATGCGAGTTTAGATCGCAGTAGCGGAGAGGACGAAGAATTGACAGATGAAAAATAAAGGCAAAATAACAAAATTTTGTTCAAGTTATTTAGCGGAATCGAGTCTTTGGAACGCACCGTAATTGAAAACAAATGTAGAAAATCAAAACAAAAAATTCACTTGAAATCTCCACACGCACTTTCACATTGATCGCAACACAACCGAAATGGCTTCGGTGGACACAGTTTTCCGATGTTGAAACGATTCGATTTGCTAAAATACAAAACTGAACGATACAATCAACGCTAAAACAGTATCAAAAGATGCAACCGTTGGAATGAAACGACAGTTAACAACTGAACTCGAGTCGAACGCCACAGTCCCTTAAATGCGACTGTGAAATCCGAGAAATGGCAAAAGCTCCTGCACGGAGCTCGCAACGTGACTTTCCGGTCGATGAAAGAGACTGCTTTGCGGATTGAGTACTTGACATTATGCCGATCGGCGTGCACGATTCCTTTGGAGAAAATACTCTTTGCGTGTCTCAGCGCTTGTGTTCGACGAAACGGAAATGTGGGTTGTGAAATTCAGGTTTTTCGCTTTCGGCAATCAACGGTACGTGCCGGCGAATCGATCTGCGGAGGAAAACGCCGCCAACTCAGTTGAAGTCCTGTAAACAACCCATCCCCTTCTACAGTCGACCCAAGCAAAACAAATGGCAATTTATTTTCAATTAATTTATTGATTAATTTATTCACTTTAATCCAATAAATGTGACTCCATGTAACAATTTTAATTTTTCTCTCCATTTTGTTGTTGTTGTTGTTGTTTTTTCCTGTCATTAAATTTAATTAAAATTATAATTTCACTTTATTAAATTTAAATTAGAAAAAACGGAAGAATTTTCCTTTGTATATTATTCGATCGCAAAGATGAAAGTTTGGGTGATTGCGGCTCGAAGGAGGAGACTGTCATATTGATCTCGTTTTGAATCACCGCCCACCCGCCATTCGCAGTGCTTCCCCCCGCTCCGCCAATCACTTGATAATAATCACCTTCCTGCCATAAATTCATCGTCAGCCAAAGCTTTATTAAAAATATCTGAGGTTGTGATCAACTCCGTATGGAAAATAATGTGTTTTCTTTTTTATTTTTCTAAATCTTTTGTGGGTTTCCTGTCGTGAACCCATTCTTCCGTCAATTAAATAAATCAATTGATTTTTTTTTAATTCATTTTCAAAATTCCAATTAAAATACTCTTGTTTAATTTTTCTCATATTTGATAGAATTTTAATTTGTATTTTGAGTTTTTTTTTTCTTTTTCATTTTCATTGTTTGTTTCTTTGTTTCGTTTTCTTTCCGTTGATTTTGTTAATTTTGTTTTCAATTAATTTGTATTTTGCTTTGATATAAATTAACTCTAATTTCATATCAACTAACAATTTTGTGAATTTGAATATAATTCTTTGTCTAATAAATAATTTCATCATCATTATTCAATATATTATACAATACAATTTGGCACTATAGCAAGTAAAACTCATGGGTGTGTGGGTGTGTGAGTGTGAGTGTGTGGGTGAGAGGGAGAGTTAGGAAGAAGATAGAATTCGTTAAAATGTGGTGTACCATCCCGTCGAGGACGAAGAAAAACGATAAAACTTTTGAGCAAATTGAAATGTTGAGTCGGCAGAGCGCATCGAAACCATTGAATTTTGAGGGGGGTTGGGGGGTTTTTGTGTGAACCGCGAGGTGTCTTCCGTGTGTGATGGCGATTGTCTTCTTGGAGGAATCATTGTTGTGAAGGAATATGAACTTTTTGCGAAGCAATCTGCTCGAAGGAAGCTCATGGATGAACGCCATGGGGTGATCTGCGACGAAACCCGTTCGTGAGAAACCGTTTTGGTGAAATTCGTATGTACGGTCGACGCCAAGCGGATGGGGCTACAGGGTTGATGATTTCAATGAGCGCTGCTTTGGAAGCAAATGAATGAAAATCTATTCTTGTCACGGCCCCGCACCGACTCCAGTCGAGATAATGCTTTGCATAAAATCACTCGTCATTGTCGCCAATGGGCTCGACGAAGTCAGCCATAAAATACTGAAACATCAATTATCTCAATTATCGATTGCTTATTTCCTTAAACGACCAACGAAATTCTCTGTATTGCGTGCGAAAAGCAGTTCCAAAAATTCATTTCGGCTTGCGATCCATCCGATGGGAACGTGCCAAAGCACCTCCGCCACCAGACGAATTCAGTCCAAAAATCCCCTCTCGTGAGAAATGTCTCGTGAATTGGGCACCAGGTGCCGTTTACCGAAACGTTAAAACTATCCAAAATTAGGCGACAAATCGTTGACTTTCCCGAAATTCA
>JANSTV010061632.1:0-11933 GCA_027564135.1 Lestremia cinerea | reverse complement strand
GGGAGCTTCCAGAAATTCTCCACCCACAATTATTGCTTTCAAAATTCAAAATCAAAAGGAAATAATAAAAACAAAACACCCACATATTTTCAATTTTCTATAATTTTTCTTCACTTTCTTCCTCTCCCTCTGTTTCTCGTAACAAAATAACAATCTAAAAATTTCATTAAAATATTCCTAAAATGGTTTACAAACAGAAGAGAATTTGGTTTTGAAATGGCTAGGTCTCTACAAAATGATAACGACAATGTCTCAAACTTCCCGATCACAAAGAAAGCGACAAAGAACGAATGAATAAAAATCGGTCGAAAAAAAATATTATGGTCGAATTTCTCATTAAAATCCAATCCAAAACAGCTCCAAAAATGCTATCACCTAAACTTTATACAATTTTTCCGTCTGCTCCTGCAGCGTCACAAACGATGAATATTTAATTTGTTGTCAAATTCATTTAAAAAAAAAAAAATTCTCATAAAATCTTTTTCTTTTCGCAACAATTTTGGTGTGCCGTAAATCCTTAATATCCGAAACAGAAACGGTGATTAATCCATAAAAACGTCTCTCTAAATTCATCTAAACTTACATTAGGAATGTGACAAGAGCTTTTCATTGCTTGAATCGTCGCGCCAATGGCGTTCTGATGGCATAATCTTGATTTTGTTCAAAGTCTAGCTCTGAGACTAGTTCATGCGTTAATTCTATGTTTGTGATGCCTTCAATGAACCGCCAGTCCTTGCGGGACTGTTCGAATCGAGCGATGCTCGTTCCGAAATGGATCCACTTCGAATCCAGTCTCAGCATTTCACTAGAGTTCTTCTGTAAGCTCAACTAAATAACCCTAAGATGCATGCCATTTAACGAAATGCGGATCAACAACAAGGTCAAACACCCGGCAAGGCATCCGACTGACTTCTTTGAATCGAAACAAAAGCAACCGATATGATCATCGCATCGCGAAACGTTTCGTTTCAATCGCAAACGCTAACGCTCGTTCCGTTTGTCGGGCACTAAAACATCTTCGGACATCGTCCGTGACAATTAAATTCATACAAACAGAAATGTCAATAATAAATAGTGAAATACTTAATATAAAATTGATTAAAAAAAAAAAACTTTTTAAAATAAAAGAAAACACGAAACGAAACGCATAAGACACGACAATGACACGGCCGATACAATAGAATGGCATTTGGATCGTTGGTTTTAGAATTTTGAGTCGCTGGTGCCATTGCTGGAGCCACTTTCAACGTGTTTACTTTCGCCGGCCAACATGCGTTGGATGTCTGGCAAGGATTTGCCTTTGGTTTCGGGCACCACAGCAATGGTGAACACCGAACCGAGAATACAGAAGGCGGAGAAGATCCAGAAAGTGGGTCCATTGCCGAAGGTTTCGTTGAGTGTTGAGAAAGTCTTGGTGATGATGAAGGCAAGCACCCAATTGAAGGTGCCAGCAGCTGAGCCAGCAACACCTTTGATGTCAGCAGCAAACAATTCACCCATCATCATCCATGGAATCGGACCGAAACCGAGCGAAAACAGAATGATGAAGACGCAGAGCGATGCAATTGGCAACCAGCCAAGACTTGTGACGCTGTTGGGATCATCAGCGCTCATTTTGAAATAGATACCCAGCAAAACGGTACAAATGGCCATCACAATGATCGATGGGATCAACAGAAGACGACGGCCCAGCTTGTCAACGACAATTGACGATACAAACACAGCAATCACTTGCATCACACCAACAATGATGGTGGCCAAACCGCTGTCAATGCCACTGTTGGCCGCATCGAAAATGTCCTTGGTGAAGAAGATGACAGCGTTGATGCCGCTCATCTGTTGGAAGAACATCAAGCCCAAGGAGATGAAGAGAGCTTTCTTGGTGGCACGACGACTCAAAGCGTCACGAAGTGAAACCTTTTGAGCTTTCTGCTCATCATTGGCCGCTTGCAATTCAAATAATTCGGCATTGTAATCGTAGTCACTGCCACGCAACCATTTCAATGAGGCGATAGCTTCCTCGCGTTTGCCACGGGAAATCAAGTAGAGTGGAGTCTCGGGCATAAACACGAAAACGGCACCGAAGATGAGTGGAATGCAAGCGCAAATGATGCTCAACAGGAAGACGGAGATGTAGGAGCCGATGCTGTAGACGAAGAGGATGCCGATGACCATCATCAGTTGGAAGTAACTGCCGAGGGTGCCACGGATATCTGGCTGAGCAATTTCACCGGTGTACATTGGAGCGCAGATGCAGAAGGCTCCACCAGAGAAGCCCAACAGGAAACGGCCAAAGTACAGCATTGTCACGCCACTCGGCCAAATGACCAAAGCCCAACCGATGCTGAATGGGATGATCAACAACAACATGGTCAGCTTACGGCCGAGCATGTTGATGACGGTGCCGATGAACAAGCAGACAAAGGCAGCACCCAAAGTGGCCAAAGAGGCGACCCACGACCATTCATCGTCGGTCATTGGGAACTTGTATTCGTCCACGAAGCGCACCCGACCAGTGGGTGAGGTCCAACCCAAGGCTGAACCAGCGGCCAAGGCACCGCCAGTGGCTGAAATCATAAGAATATCCAGGTTAGTTTACGTGAATCCGGTTCACTCCACTCGAATGTAGACTACTCACCAGCCAACGCTGCAATGTATTGAGGGGCCTTGTTACCGGCACTTCCGGTTTTCGGTGCACTGTCCGTCATTATGGAATCCTGACCTTCCTGAAATCACAAAGGAATCAACGAAATGATTAATCCGACTCAATCCTCAATCAGACGACTTGTGACTTTCAAGCGATGACTCTGGCGCCGTATGCAAACATATCCCCCCATCGATCGCCCCAGAAACGCATTAACTCTCACCGCAATCGACTGCAATCGACATTGCAACGAAACTCACGCATACGATGCGCTGCTCACAGTGACGCAATGCCGGGGACGGTCACTGGACAATGTGCATAAATTACAGCGATTTGGTGGGACATGTTTTGCAATTTGACGATTGTTAATGGAATTTATGATCAAATATTTGCATTTTTAATTCAAAAAATGTGAATGTGACGATGTCGATGACGAAGACAAAAAAGCAATGAAAAAGAGACAGAAAAAAACAGGAAAAAAAATCAAAATAAAATAAATATTTTTTCACTTGAATTTGCTTTTGGCATTCATTTGGTTGGCTGCTTGGTTGGGCTTGGTTGCGACTCAATGCGGGCTGGTCGCTTTGATGCGACCGGATTGGATTTAGTTTGTTGTTTTTGTTGCTGTTTTTTTTTAAATAGTTTTTCCGTTTTTTTTTATGCCGATTGAGCCGATTGAACCGAATGCAAATTAGCACATATCGAACAGGTAAACAAAACCATTAAAAAGATAAGCGAATTTGGGAAGGGAATTCTTAATTGGTCGACTTTGGAACGAACGATTTGCGTTGCGATCGAATGCATTTCCTTGTGTGTTGTGCATTGAGAGAGGTGTTGTTCCTTCTCTCTTCATTAAGAAGAGAATATTCCGTAAATGAATCCTTCTGCCCTTCTAAGAGACCTACCCAACCCCCCCTCGAAAAAATATCAAAGAGAAAACCACAAACCGGTACTCTGGATCCATAGATCTGCGCCGCTGCCGGACTATCTCCAAGCAACCGTTCATTTTCGGCGCCACCGTCAATGTCTTTCTCCGAGCTCATTGTGCTCACACTTCAAACGCAAAATATAATAGTTCAAACGTAACGCGCTTCAAGCAAACACCACACCGTCAAAATCAACGGACCAAAAATTTCGCTCTTAACCGTCGCGATAACACCGTCCAACTGAAAAGCTTCTAGGCCGTCTCACGCGTAGGCTTCTCGAGAGATGATATTTTGAGACTGTCTGCTATCGTCGCGCAAGCGATGTTGAAATGTTGAAATTCTGATATGAACAAAGCTCAAGGTTGTTGCGCAAGTCAACGTTCACAATTCATCGAATCGTCGGGCAAAAAGCGATCCTCACCGAGCCCCAACTGACATTGCACTCTCTGATATGTCTGAATTTGCACTGGAATTTTGACGATCAGTCGAATGGCGACGATCGTCTTCGATATGTCACTGCACGGTCACAGATGAAAAACAATGAGATTCTTTAAGAAAAATCGTCTCGCAAAGTACAAAAAAAAAAATGACGATCGCAAGCGAATGAACGCGCAAAACAAAAGAAAACGAAGTGAACGAAAAAAAGGAACGAAACAAAAAATTTATTGTTTTTGTTTGTTTTTCAGTCGATTCGAAAATGAAATGGCGTTTTTCGCGGGACCAAACGCGCACAGCTAATTGTGTGTATTTGAATGGCAAACAGTACGCGTACTGACTGTGCTGGCAACTGTGCATACGATGCTACTCCAGTCGGACGAACGGCGAACAGTTACGCATCGCCCAAGCAGAATCAAAGGAATGTTTTTTGGGGGCACAACCAGACCAAGCAACAATACAGGCGTACGGTGCGGTTGGTGTGCTGTGTTTTCTTTTCGAAATGCCAATCGTTCGCATTCACCAAACACAACTACACACGTGCACGAGCGCAAGCATCGCCAACGATTACGAAATGACACACCGCCAACCGATCGCCGACCGACCGACCGATGAAACGTCCACAACGGAGCATCTCGCATCCACCGACAGAATCTCTTCGCTTTCACGTTCTATCGCATTTATTCTTGGCCATTGCGTCGTGTCTTGGATCGATTGTCGTCACCGTCTCTTCGCCCGAGTCAACGTCAACGGTATTGTTCTGACTTTGCCTCCGCAAACAAACCCAGCACACATGTCTCTCTCCTCACAGATTTTTGTTTCTTCTTTTTTTTCTTTGCTCGCCTTTTCATTGGCTTCATTCGACGGCGACGAAGGCAGATACACGAAAATAAGTTTAATCGTTTGTTTTTTTTCGGTTTTTTTTTCAAAACCAGAATTCGAAATTCGACAGCATGAAAACGACTCGAATTTGAATTTCATTTGCAATCGCAATGAAACGAAAACGAAAATGAAATTGGTCGCGAGACGTCGATGGGGGCAGTGTGTTAGTGTTGAATATTTAATTTTGGAAACGCAATCACAGCGACGCACAACACACATACACACACACACACACACACACACATGGTGATAAGAACGGGGGGGCATTGTGGCTGATGGCCTCACAACAGATGTTGCTTCAAATGGCAAATTGCCTGTTTTATGGCGTTTTCATCTCGTCGTCGATTGACTGCAGTTGGCGGCAGCTATTTTCGATTTCGATACCCGTGACAGACGTGCCCACGTCGATGCAGAAAAAGTGAACGTGATGAAATTTACGACACTATTTTCGAATGCAAACGCCCAAGGTCGATTCGGACGAGCCCCGAAAAGTGTATTCGTTGTGCTGTCGAGTCAACTGCAATGACCTTTGCGACAAGTCACCCGACGCTCTGTTGCGCAAACAACGTCTTCGAATGAATTATTCGGTCGAATGAATCGCCACCGATCGCCTATAAATCCAACTGGATTGAAGTGATTTTTGTCGATGCTAAAAATACTTTTTCAAACGATTCGCAGCGTATTTTTATCATAAATTTCATGCGTTCGGGTGGAATCGTCGTCGTTTTGGGCACATTCACTAATTAAACGAGCCAAAATGCGTCATTGACGAATGGCACATTTGCTTTCGAATGAATTCATTTGCGAAGCTATTTTGCATGCGGAATGGGTTGCGTTGCCCGGGGAGCAAAGACGAAATTGAGGCGCTTCCGGTGGGTTCGTCGGTAAGATCTTTGTTTCGGAAAAAAAAATTGTGCTTTTCGCTTGGTTCATTCACAGCAGGGATCTGACATTCCCACCCGGGGTAGAAACGGTGAATAATCGACG
This sequence comes from Lestremia cinerea, assembly GCA_027564135.1. Lineage (NCBI taxonomy): Eukaryota > Metazoa > Arthropoda > Insecta > Diptera > Cecidomyiidae > Lestremia > Lestremia cinerea. Next base: position 6,059 of record JANSTV010061632.1, on the reverse strand, counting down.
AACAGACTGTCGTCTTGGGGTGTAGAAAATCGCTCGAGCTACGCCATCCGGTCGACTTGTTCGTCATGCGGCAGAGTTCACGAATTGTTTATCATCATCGTCGTCATTGTCGTCGTCGTTTTGAAACAAACAACAAAATCCACCAGTCATTCCAGAGTCAACACAAAAACTCGATCGAAGCAGAAACCGTTTGCTGATAAGCTGACCGAAAGTCGTGCCCCCAAAGATCAACGTTCCGTTGCTGTTATTTTCGTTTTAGCGAAAAATGCGCCGTTGTCCAGTTGAGCCAAGTTATTTTTATTTCGAAAACGATCGTTAAATTGCCAATGAGCCAACATCACTGCGGCGGAAATGCCGAAACGACCTGCCTTCTACGGAACAGACATATCGATTTTTTCCGCGAACAAAATCAAAGGCAGATGGCTTTCAACGTCAAACCCGTCAATTGACTGCACCGAATGTTACGTGAAGGGCATTGCGACTTGGCATTTTCAATTGAATTGCATCGCAGACTCTCGTCACCTCGCGATAACCTCATCGATTTCTCAATCCGAAATTCTTGCAATCAAAAACAAACTGTGGGATTTCATCGATGGAAAAACACCCCGAAGCGAAGGTTGAAAAACAAACAAAAGAACCGATTTTACATAATTTTTGTTTGGTCTCCTTCGAGTTCTCGCGACGAGAGGAATTCCGTCACCGATGAACGGTTGCAAATCGTAAACACTAAACTGACAACGCGTCTGACGGTGTCCCATCACCGACCTAGCATGCAAGTGGCACACACAAACACCAGTGCAGGTGTGGGGGGTGTGTGTGCGATATGCCCCTCGTCAGCGAGAAAACGAACCGAATCCGCACAAATTCAATGAAATTGTCTTGGTCGTGGTCGAACAGTGTTGAATTTCACATGCGATTCAACCGAACAGAATGCGCCTGACGGTTGATTTCAACGGTGGATTGAAACACGATAGCTCCAATTCGATGGCGGGAGAGGATTTTCAACTCGTCGATTCGGAGAATGAAACGCTATGCGCATGCGATATTTCGGTATTCGAATTCGTTTCAACGGTTGATGTGCACCGGCAGCCAGATGGTTCCATCGAACATCATCCATGTTTCACACACACACACACACACACTCGTAAACAGACAGACACACACCAACGTGGAATCGCACATTGCTCAACGAGCCAATCACCATCGTACGCGATGGAGGCTCGTCGCATTGTTTTGTTCTCCTCTCCATCGATTCATTCGTTGACATGCTTTTTGCACGATGACGTCAATCCACGCGTGATGCTACGCATTCTGTTTGTTATGCAACGTGTGCAATATTCCATTGAAATGTTTGTTTTTTTTTGATGTGGCGACTTGCAGTTGGGAGGACGTCTGCGGTTATTTTGACTCAAAAGCGATGTTTTGGAAATTCACAGACAAGCCCTTGAGCGGTTCTGGTCGATGGGAGAAGACTCATCCCTACCAATCGCGGAATGACCTTGTGAAAATCACTCGACAGGGTTGACCAGAGCTCTTCAGCGCGTGGCCAAAGACTTAATTGCCTTTAAATAATAATTCCAAATGACTGCGCTTTCTTATCAGATCGGAGTGTTTGATGTCGGCCATTAGTGGAATGTCGATGCAGAATTGACCTTCAGTCGACAATGACCAATAGATCCGAATCGCTGAATGCATTCAAACAGTGACTCACAATGATTCCACTCAGTTCAGAACTGTTCTGGCGAAACGTCCGATAAGGACCGCGTCATGCGTTCATCATGCGTGAACCGGACTTCTGACGCATTGATTAAAAACTCATAAAATCTGAAATCTCATCCGAAATGCTTTTACGATCGAATTATCTTTATGGGTTTGTTCTCTGAGCGTTGCCCATCTGGTGATCGAACCACCACCCGACCATCTGGGATTGGGAGAGGTCACTTCCGAACGATAATCAATTCACCATGATCCCAACCGCAAATGACCTCGAAAACTGTTGCCAATCGGAATCCGGATTCCATTCCGATCAAAACCCGGATGACATCGATCAACTGCACTTATTAGCGAATGCAATCAATCGCTATCAAATTGTTTGCCATTCATTGTACAAATAACCGCTCGATTGTGATTTTGTTCAAGCGGTTTTCTAATCAGAATTTAATTGAATTTGTTTCAGTTTGTGGGACGTTGATAAGACGACCGATGATTGGATGTTGGATGTTTCTTTGAAAAGTGTTTTTTGACGTGACTGAGATTTGGCGATGGCTGCGTGATCACTGGGTGACACTATCGAGGGCGAACGGGTGGAAGGAGAACGACTGTGGTGAGCACAGTCATTCGAACTTGAGTTGAGTGGAAATCGGCCAAGCCATTCGATTGCATGCGTTCAAGCGAAAAATAAATAACGGCGAATGACTGTCGTAAACGGTTATTGAACACCTCCCGCAACAGGACTGATGTAATTTGCTGTGATTTAATGGTTTTTATTGAGGTTTATGTGTTGACTGAGATTCACAATGAATTTCGTTGTTTGCCTTGTCGATTGAAGGATCAAAGTTGTGACTTTCCCCTCTGATGGCGTAGACCAGCTTGCTTGGAACGAGGTCCTCGAGCTGCGTCACCTTGAACGCACCCACTCGACCAATCATCAATGCAGAAATGATTGATGAGTTAATTGCTTTCGAAAGAATTCGATTCGATTGAGAAGCGCATTTTGTCAACCGCAAGTGTCTTATCGAACGTTGGTTTGACATTGGCGTCAACGATATCAACCACTCGATGTTGTGTAATTGTGCGATGTTGAGGCAATTGTGTCATCGAGATGACAATCAGGGCGTTTGGAATGAATGGAGGAGTGAATGGAAATGACGAGAAAATTCAAGATTGTCTTCTTGATTGACCGGCTTTTCCCGGTGAGTTTCGTCGCCCAACAAATCGTCATCTTCCAATCAACCGAATCACTAGGCTTCATTTGCATAATCCCTCAACGATCCACTTCTGAATTGAATAATTGAATTGTTTTCGGTTTGCGTTGGGAATGTCGTGACCCGCGATTTCGATTTGGTTTCCGAAATGCTGGCTGACGAAGAGCATTTCGCGACAAATGGCGTGCTTTATTCACTTGGCGTTGCTTTCAGAACAATAACTCGACGACGACGTCAGCAACGAGAACGATGCGAACGACGATGACGTTCGCAACAATCGAATCAAAAGCAACAATTATTCAATTTCCGTTTTACTTCTTCTTTTTTCCCGTTCGAAACGAAATCTCGTTTGAATGCAGTCAACGGGCGGTGTTTGCAAATGCGTGTGTCGTCATTTTAAAGCGAGCTGTGCCATTTTGAGTGAATTCAGCCTTCGTTTGGGTGAATCGGATTCGCGATTCAGAATGCGAACTATGAGTTGAATGATTGTCACGATTCGCTTCGTGTATGAGCCATTTCGGGAGGTCCACCATGGATTCCACCACCAAGGAAGTCCCCCCACTTCAACCGCCCGTGTAACGAACAATCTTGTTCAAATACCCTCCCCGACCAACTCCCACACTCATCCGTCCGATTGTCGCTAAATTCATCCAAAACGGAAAGCAAACAAAGGCCGAAACTTGACAAGCAATTAAAATGTCGGAAAAATAATCGCGAATGCAAACAGAAATCAACGAAATTATCGTGTGCGTAGCCGCAGTATGGGATCCCATGCGACGGACATTCAGCGATGCGGTTTTCATTGAAAGCATTGCGACGAGTGGCGGGCGTGAAAGAGATTCGAGACTGAAATTTGAGTAAATTCCCAGCGTGCGGGCAATTAGCGGTGACCAAACTGACAAGAAGGTGCCATAAAACGGTAGCTCAATTTGTTTTCGAAGCGTCGTCGAGGATTTGCTTTTATTGAAGCCGTAAATTACGCGAAACGCACCGCAAAGGTGCGCTCATCGACGCTGGGGTGGGTGGATAAGCTAAGACGGCAACACAACGACGATGTTATTAATATTTCAATCGAGAATTCAATTCAATTCTCGCTTTACGAATAGCTTTATTCATATCGGAAGCTTAGGGGCGAGGTGAGCTGACGGGGCGAGTTCAATGAAATGAATGGAATGTCGCGTGGAATTCACGAGATCCACTGATGGGAAATCGTCGTTTAGGAAACAAGAGGAGGGGAGCGATCGATGAAACACTCCACAAATTTTCAAACGAAGAAATATTCGATTTGGTTCACGAACACTCGCATCGATCGTAAATCATAGCTAATTAGCATCGGAATCAATTAAAACGAAAAGAAAAAAAAAATAGAAAAAAATCCAACAGTTTCGATTTCAACGCACTGACACACAAATTCGCTATTCATTTATTCGCCAGCGACAGCGTCAGTGGCATTTAAAGTGCAAGCGACTGAACGTTCAGCGAGGCAAAAACCTTCAATCGCACTCGCAACCATTTCCAGCATGAAAATGGCAAAATGCAAACGATCGTTTTGAGAATGCAAAAACAAAAACAACAACAACAAAACAAAAAACAAAAAACCTACAACCACAAAAATCGAGAAAAAATCGCAAATATTTGAAATTGTTAGTGGAGCTCGGATGGAAAAATGGAATTTAGTGGGGCGGTGCTAAATGGGGACTATTGCTACAAATTGAATGCTGAATTGAAAAAAATGTCACTTACAATTTTTGTTCGAAAATGAAGCTGTTGATTTGGTTCCGGGTTCGGGTTGGCACTGTCACACTCAGTCACAGCACTGCAATCAATTCACACACACAAAATTCGTCACAAAAATTGCACTGTTTTGTTGTTTCGTCGAGCCGAAGCAACACTTGTGATTATTTTCGCTGATGAACAAGCAACGAACGAGCGCAAAAAAAAAAAAAATTATAAAAAAAATAATAATAAAACAGTTTGTACGTTTGACTGGCTCGTTTGATTCGCTGACTCGCTGACTCGCCAATGTCGACGATCTGACAGACTGAATCGGTTTGGTTTGTTTACGTTCAAACACCACGAACAGACTACGATTGCACCACTGCTTTGATCGACTTGAACGCACCGAATGACCAATGGGTGGGTTTCAAGTGTTGAGTGCTCGAATAAAATTGCGACTGGACGATTTTCGGCTTCAAATTTCCAAAACACGACGCGTTCGCTTCCTCGGACTCAGCTTTCTATTCTGAACCATTTAACAGTCACATTTGAACTGCACTCCGTACGGCACAACGGTCCGAGTATATACCGATTCGGTGCGAGAACAACAACAACGATGGGCGATTACAATGACGGTGACGACGACTATGACGACGATGGCCGCCACTATGATGAGCACGACGAGCACAGAAAAAACAACAGTAAACGCTCTTCTGTCTACTTGAATTATGTGCGGCGAATTATATAAATGATTATTTGCTCGTTTGATCGCTTTTTTTTTGTTGTTTCCTTTTCTTTTCAGTTCAACGTTGTTTTGGCTGTTTGCTCGGTTGTTGTTAGCTTGATGTGTTTGACAGCCGGGCGGTGGTTCGAACCGACTTCAATGCTTCATTTTGCCAGTTTTGCTCTTGATTTTTTGGAGGTCAGCGGCTCAACTAGCTGGATTCCGAGGTCATTCAAGATCTTTGTGGTGATCTGCCAGGGGATCGTGGGTCAGATTTCACGGGGAAGAGACAACACCCTTGAGGACAGTCTCTATCTGACTCTGACTCTCTTGCTCGCTCTCTCTCTCTATATCTCTTACTCTCTCTCCCTCGAAACCAACCTCTCCAATCGCTTCCAAAAACCTCCTCTCTGGTGCGTATCCCTCCCTCCATCACTCCAAATACGGTCCGCTTATCAATGAACGAATACATAAGGACTTTTTGTAGCCACCATTTCGGTGTTGTTTCGATACGAAATTGCTGATAATGTGTTGTTGTTGTTTTTTGTTGGTCGATCAACAAGTTTCGCCATGTCCAACTCGTCAATCGTGAAGCATCCAATTCGATATCACAATGCGGACCCAAGTAATCGTTGACAATCTCTCGACGAACTGCCATTGATTTGGCGTGGTCTCTTTGTCGCGTTGATAACGTT
>JANSTV010061621.1:0-11933 GCA_027564135.1 Lestremia cinerea | reverse complement strand
GCTGACTGCGACCGTCACTTTGTTTTGCGCTTGTCGAATATTTCAAATTTCAAATAATCACCATTGTCTTGCGATAACCGACCGATGAGAGAATGTGTATTGCTGCGACTGGCTCGGTCTGTGTCGACGGAGCGGACGGACGGTTGGGTGGATGGATGTGTGCGCTTGGCGGGATATGTGAACGTGACGGGGCTCACACGAATTATTGACACCAAAGCGACTCGAACGAAATGCGATTATAAAAATATTATCTTCTTTTTGTTATTATTTTGTTGTTGTTGTTTTTTTTTTTAATTATTCTTCGTCGTTGTCATTGCGATCGGGTTCGCCCGAGAAATTGTTCTGTTCGCGTCGATGATAAGAGAATAATTGTTTCGTTTCGTCGTTCTTTTTTCTCTCTGCTTTTTTCGCCCGTTTTGTTTTTTTTTTTATTTATTTTTTTTATTTTTATTTCTTTTTCCTCGCGTATTTTCTTTCTTCCCTTTCAAATTGTTTGCTGCATTCAGTCTGTTGTTGTTTTCAATTTGTCGCCAGTCGGCAAACTGTCGAGACACACAAATAACTGAAACAGACGTGTGCTTCCACGCCGTCGATGATAAAACAATGCGCGAAAATTCTATTTAAATAATTCACACTGCACACAACACACAGCACAGCACTCACTGGTTGAACGACGATTATTGTTGAAGATAAATCGACTGTTGGTGTTGTCGATTTGAGTTTAAATTTTGTTTTTTTTTTTTTATTATTTTTCTCGTTTTTTCGGAATTTTTTCTCTCGTTTTTTTGTTCCGCTCAAATCGAATGTGAAAAACGACCGAAAATTTTAACGCTTTGCTCAACTCATCTGCACTGCGTCCGCACAAAACAAAAACCTCATTCAAAATGCTTGATGACCGTTGTTATCAATGCGACATTTAATGTTAAACTAAACCGATGCGTCATCGACTTATTCATTTTATATCAATCCATGTTGATTGTGGCAAACAATACATATCATTGAACGTTTCGACCGAGTTGACTGGGATGTTGTTGTTGTTTCTCTGTTTTGTGGCCGTTCGCTTCTGTTGGTGTTGTTGTTGTTGTTGCTTTTTTCTTTCGTTTTTGTTTCAAACAAGAAATTCAATTGTTGTTTCGTTCGTGTTGCCGTTTCTCTCTGTTTTATTTCTCAACATTTTTGTTTTTCGTTTCGTTCGTAGCACATTGGTGCATGCGTGTATCGTATGATGATGGTTGAGCGTGCGCGTGTGTGTGTGCGTGTGAGCGAGTGTGTGAGTGTAGAATTTCAGTGTTGCGAACTGGCTGGATGACTGTCTTGCCGATCCGTCGCCTTGGGCATGCCAGCGTCGGGTGGTATTGGTGGTATTGGTGGTGATGATGTGGTTTTCGGTTCGGTCATGTGTATTTTCATATTACTCACCATTTTTTCCATCCACAAGCACCAACACAACCGGCCGATCGGCTTCATTCAGCCGCTGAACAAGAATTTACATGCAAATGCGAGACACGACCTGAGCGTTTCTGCTGCGTTTTCAATTTCAAGTGTGATGCGTTAATTGTGTATTTGAAATTTGGCATTTGAGCGAGTCTCGATGTCAGAACCGGGTTGGTCAATTGGCCAACATTGCCAGCGATCGATATCTGATCGAAATTGAATTCCAATCGAAAATCAATTAGTTGCTATTGGAATCCGGTTCCGGTCGGGAATATGGAAATCCACTTGAAAGCATGAGCCAAACAATGACACAGCAGGCAGAAACAGTTTGCCTGGCCAATTGGCCGAGGAAAATGTTCCAGCAAAAAGTGAATGCCATTCATGGGCATCGCTATGTTATGTATGCGATGACGTCATGAACTTTGGTAAACCGTTTTCCGTTTTGGTCGTTTCTCGAATCAAATTGGTCGGTCAATCGTGTTGTTGGGGATTTCATTCGAATTAAGCTCACACACACGCAGCGGCACACATGGAACGTGTGCCAACCGCAAAGCAGCTCAGCGCGTGTTTCTGCCATTTACATTGAAATGAATCTCCAATTTGGCTCCGTTGAGACTGTGTGCGGGTGTGTGTGTGTGTTTGCGAGTGTTTCCTCGAAAGCGTTAAATGAATTCTTGGAAATTTGTAGCGTCATCGCCATGAAAATAATACAAAATAACAATTTGTGTGCGAGTGTCGGACGCTGAAGAGAGGAAAGGTAAATGCCGCGTCCAATGGCAAGCTACGACGCCGACACGGCACGACGAAAAAGAAGAAGAAAAAAACGGCAACAAAAAACCACATGATCAAACTAGAAAACAACGATGACGTCATGCTCGTTTGACAGTGCGGTTTTGTTGTTGGAGTGTTGCGGAACGGAATGGTGAGTTTTATGTCGATATTCATGCGAAATGCGTTACCGAATTTGCATTAATTTCGAATGTTTCTCTTCTGCTTATTTTAGGTCATTCGATCGACTTATTTTATTTGGCGTTTTTTTTTTGTCCGTTTTTGGTCACAAATTTGCCATTCGAGATTTTTCGATTTGTTTTTTTTTTCTCTCTTTTGCTTTTTCCCAGTCAATCTCGTTGATTCCGATGAAAAGACGAAGATATCAAAAACTGAGCGCGAATGACGTGCGTTGAAGTATAATTTGTGGTAATCGAATTACGAGAAATGAAGAAAATCCACACATTTCGTCGAATTTTTAGCCGGGCCTCGGTTTATGCTTTGAACACACGAACATGCGGGACGACGATTAGTAAACAAATGGTCAATCAACGGTTCATTCAGTGCAATGCATTCGAATCAAACAGCTGATTAACGATTGTTGAACTTCCAATTCGGTCAATTTAACGGCAGCTCCGAAAGCGTTGCTGTCGACTGATGACGTGCGGTGCTCGTTAATTGGTCGGAATTTCCCGCTAAACATTCGTGCTAACTACCCAACGACATCATATGCAAGGCCAACGGAATGCCTTTGATGCAAATTAAACAAATGAAATTCATCTTCGATTATTATCACTTTCGATAGCCAATCCGCTGGATGTGTCGCCCACCGATGGAGATGCCATTTCGCAATTGCAAAACGTCATTTCATCATCTAATTTTACCATGAAATACTCGTCCAGATGATGATCGCAAATGTCGTATTATTCGAATAACGAGCGAACATCACAAACGACAGCCAAAGGACAAAGTCGCAATAATGCAAATCGGGTCTAAAGTTCTATCCAGAATGAACAATAGCATTCAAATGACGATCGTAAAAATGCAAAAAAGGAAGTCTTTTTATCGTTGCATTCCGTCACAGATAAAGACGTGCTCGAGCTCATAGACAATTGCCGAGTCGTATGGCACCGGCATGACGATGGAAAATTACAATTGAGATATGAAAGCAAACAATAACAATTGTGAGAAAATCGTTTGTGTTTCCGACGGAATGTTGTTCCTGTGACAGGGGCGAGGTAGGTAGGCTTGAAATCAAATTCATTCGGATCGAACCGAGCCGAAGCTACAACAATAAAAATTTAGGGAAAAAAGTATCGACGACCTGAAAAATAATCGACGCGACAAAGTACACAGGTCGAATGGTAACAGGTAGATGAGCGGGACGAGCGAGGCACATTCGGAGGTGAATACCAAAAAGTGACCCCGCCGAGGAAATGACCACCTCGACGCCAACCAGCCGAATTCATAGGCGAAATCTGATCGGGATTCCCAAAAGAGAGAGAGAGAGAGAGAGAGAGAACAAAACAAAAAACTACTTTTGCGCGTTTGCTCGACGCGATCAGTCAAGGCGAAATGGACGGCAAGGGGAATCCGTATGAAAATGAGAATTGAATTCAGAGTCGCATACATACCACATTGTTGTGTTGCTGCGCCGTTGTGTACGATGACATTGTTGTGTTATCGATATCATCACTTGACGAAGACTCATCCGAATGTGCATCCGCCATTTCAACTTTCAATTTCATCTTCATATCGATTTGTCTCGTTTTCTATTAATTTCGGTCACTTTGGAATTCAATCGAAAATCCACACAGTCAATCAATTGAATTGTTTTTCAATTCGGAAATTGTCAAATGAACAATAAATATTCCAATACAGCGAAACTGGTCAAACACGACGAAGAATTCCACCACGCCCAATTGGTATTGGTTTCAAAACTTGTAAGAAAATTCACTATGTGTAAGATGAATGAATGGCTGAAAATGTTCTTTTGTCTCCTTTTTCGGCATTGTTTACACCGAATGTTGCCCACAATATTGCGGACTGTGGCTGTATGCCGCCACGAACGGTGAACGTGATTCTGGTTGATTGTTGATTTAATGGAAAAATGACAATGAACATGGAAATGAATTCGAGTTTTAGAGAAAACGGCACATTTTTCATGAATTTTCAATGGTGACCGACGTGTCCTTGAGAGATTTTTTTCGTCGAAGAAATGTTCTTTCATAACTTCGACCATTCATCGCGGCCACTGAACTGAATGGGCCGATTCGAGTGGTGTAAGCTCGCTCAGCGATGACAGTTCGTTCGAATGGCGTTGACATTAGCATTGAATTGCTCAGACATGCGTACGCACACTCACACTATCACTGTGTTAATGTTGTTTACTATTGCCGGAGGGTTGTGGTGTTTGTGTGCCGTTCCGTAATTCATTCATCGCATTTGAAATGGTAAATCGGCGAAATCATTGTCAGATCACTGAATTTTGATTTATTGATGAGCGTCGTGCGGTAATCGATTCAATTGCGGCGTGCAATTGATGCGAAGATTGTCGGCTGTTGGTGTCGCTTGAGATCGATTCGTTTGTGCATTTGACAAAGAATGGCTGTTCTGATTAGATGTTTGAATGAGGCGGCTGTCTGCTTTGGCAGTGGTGTGTTTGGGTTCACATCGGTGCTGCTGAAGTCTAATACCAGACAGTTTGTGAAATATGTGGGCTTTTCGGCGATCGGAGCGGGAATCGTGGTGGGATTCATCAAATCAAAGCCACAGAAGAAGCTTCGCGACGGAAATTTAGTTGTGATTACCGGCTGTGATTCGGGCTTGGGGTGAGAAAAGTCACTCGTTCATTTCTTGATAAAATTATTAACAATCTAGCAATTTATCATCAGCTACAACATGGCAAGGCATTGCCACAAGCTGGGGATGTATGTCTGTGCCACTTGCCTCAACACCAAATCGGATGGCGCGCGAAAATTATTGGAACAATCCGATCCGAAGCGATTTCATCTTCTGGAGTTGGACGTGCGAAAGAGCGCGAGCATTCTTCACATCCAGAAATCAATCACGAATTTGCTGATTGCCAATCCAGAGTTGGGTACGTTCATCAATGTGCCCCCGGAGGCCTTTGAATAATCAATTGAAAATCCTTGCAGAATTCACAACGTTGATCAACAATGCCGGCATTATGGTTTTCGGTGAATTCGAATGGCAAACGAGCGCTCTGATTGAGAATCAAATCAATGTGAATCTGATTGGAACGATGAATTTCACCAAAAGTCTGATGCCGCTGATTCGTCAGCACAAGACGAGAATCATCAATGTGACGAGTCATTGCGCTCTGGAGGCTCTTCCGGGACTGGCACCATACGCTGCCTCAAAGGCAGCTCTTCGATTCTGGAACGATGCCATGCGTGTGGAGTTGAAAAAGTATGGAGTCGATGTCGTCAGTTTCATTCCGGGGTCGTTGGTCATGTCGACGAATATAACCGCCAGACAGGACGATTATGCACATGAAATGCGACAGGCCTTCTCACCGGAACAGCTGGAATTCTACGAAGACTACTTCGACCGGTATAATGGGTATTTGAAATACATTTCGGGCATTAAACCGGCTCAGGTCATAAACGATGACGGGCTGTTTGAGCGGTTTGAAAGAGCGTTGATGGACTGCCCTCCGGAGGCCGTCTACAAATGTGAGCCGTGGCGATACACAATCTACCACTTTCTGTTCAAGTTCTCGCCAACCATTTTTCGTGACTGGTTGGTCGTCCGGTTCATGAACATGCCGGAATATCGCACCAAATAATCGTGTTTTGTTTCAAGTTGAGAGGCCTCGCACAATCAACGCACTCACCGAATTTTGAAGCAATCATCCAAGTTACCAATCACCAATGCGAACCAATAAAACGAAGTCTGTGTTGATTTTTTTTGTCTAAAAATTTGTAAATTTATTGATCGAAACATTTTAAAGAATTCAAATACGATTTTAATTTGCCTAGCATTTCTAAACAATCGGACGATTTCAATTTGAACTTTTCAAGAAAAAATAAAATAAAATTTGTATTAAAAATTAAAATTTTTAGAAAAAAGAAAAACTTTTTTTTAAGCAAAACTTGACTTTAAATTCAAAACGAGGAGATTTCGGCAAAAGCCAACCCATGAGATTTCATGTTAAACTTTCAAAGCCAAAGAATCACGATCACTCGATCTGGATCGGACTGATCAGAGATGAATGCATATTATTGATACGCGAATATTGAAATAAAGACGAGACAAACAAAAAATAAAACGAAAAGAAAAGGAGAAATTAATTAAACGGGAAATACACAAAAGGAAAATATTCTACACAACCAACCAGAGCTACTCTCCAAGTCAATTTGAACTCATTGGAAAACATAATGGAAAATCATTGTTCGACATTATGATGGCATTGATGATGGACGATTGATGTTTGAATGAAAGATGTTGATGGACAGACAAACACAAAGACAAACACAAATGAGTTACAATTTCGATTTGGATGTTGCAGCACTGGTTGCTAATTGTCAAGATGGATTGATATCGAAACGGCAGTGCATCGAGTTTCCATTGCCCGGTTCGAGGGTGTATCTGAAAATTGGACAGAAGGTTGGTTAGCTCTTGGTGCTTGTGAGGCGCACTGCTCCGGGAGAGACGTACCCGATGGACGTGTAGAATTTCACCAAGTGGTCCTTGCACTCCAATGACATTTTATAGCAGCCCAGCTGTGCAGCCAATAAAGTGACGGTGGCCACAATCCTGTCGAGCGGAAAGAATCAAAGTTGAATTACGAATTAAGATCGTTCACTAATCGATCTTGTGATTCCGATCTTACAGTTTTCCGAGCTGATTTCCTCGGTAGGTGTTGTTCACGACGACATCTTCCAAGCGAGCTCTTTCGCCGCAAGCATGAATGAACTTGTGCTCAATCACCAATGTGGCACTGCCGATAATCTCATTTTTGCGAGTGTCTTCGATGACCGTTACGAAGTAATCACCACTGCTCTTCATTTTGTCGAAGCGATCTAAAAGGAGATCCGGTTTATTTTCAACTTTCTCTCAGGGGATCCTCTGAGGAGATTTACCCAGAAATTCTGCTCGAGTCACATGACCGACATCGGTCAGTTGGGACAAGAGCTTCAAAAAGCCTCTGTCATAATCACCGCTCTGCAACGGTCTGACCTGAAGCCAATCTTCGCCTGGATCAGCAGCAGTGATGGCTGGACGAAATTTGGCGATGCTTTTCTTGAAATCTAGACTCTTCAATAGGTTTCGGTCGTACAAGAGCTGTTCACCCTGGTGAGCAAAAAGAGAAAGTGTTAATCGACCCGGAGAATTAATTGGTCGAATAAAGACGATTCCAACGCCCTTAACATCAATTAACAGGTGTGCCATTCATTCATCGAATCAACTGTTTGAATTGAATCGGTAAACAAACACACATTCGTAATCATTCCTCCGTCGATCAAATGACATTTAGAATTAATCGAGCTGCGAATGTTATCATCAAAATAAATCGCCTATCGCAGTTGATGACGTTAGCCCGGAAAAGAATTTTATGCAAAACGAAGCACACGTCGAAAAAAAGAACGAAACAGAAAATGATAAAATTCAATATGAAACCTTAGGCCAAAATACCCGATCGCATTGTGAAACGTAGGCATCATCGAGACGACCTTCAATCGACAGTACTAGTTATTCCAGTTTGTGATTTAAATTTAAAACAATCAAAAAATGTGAAAGCAATATTTCATGCGATGCGTCGTCGTTTCTTGTTCGACGTCGATGGCGTCGCTGATAGAAGAATGCATCTGGGCTAATGCAATGGTTCTGCAAACCAAAACATTCCGAAAATACCAACAAATTGATGGAATTAAAGAGGCTCACCTTTCCGGAAGAATTCGAAACCATCCTGGCGACAGATAATCGGGATGTTGACCCTTCACTCGTACGATGATTCGTTTGGCGTTTTGAATGAATACAACAAAATGATTGAAAATCAAACGAGCGTTCAATTGCTCGTTTGAAGAAATGAAGGGAAAAACGTTTGTTCGCCGCGAAGCAATGAGCCAAACTGGACGATTGATAAGAGGTGTACGCTCGAAGAACCGAATTTAAAAATACACGTTGACAGTTTTCATTGTGGGAATTTGGTGCTTGCATGTTTTGGGCGTTTTATGTTTCGTTCACATTCGCTGAGATCTTGTTGCGATTTGTCGGAAATTCAAAGAGAGTCGCTGGCGGCGCTCGACCCACGGGGGTAGTCCCCTTTTGCGATTTCTTCACAGCCCATCAGAAAACTGAGGTCGAAACGTTCTAACTTCCTGCGAGAAAAGTTGAAATGAGCGGTGCGGTCGTGTAAACTCTTCGTGCGTGAGTTGATTTATGCTCCATCAGTAAACAGACTGCCAAAGAACTGTCAAAATAAGAGATCGGCAAAGACAATTCCGTCACACACATTTCATATTGTTTTCGTTTGAAATTTTTTTTCCGATTTGTTGCCCTTCGGAGCTTCGAACGAGGATAATTGGCCTCGAGTCGAATTACACTTGGAAGGAAACAACGTAGGGTGCGTCTGTCAACCGGACGGTGTGTTATGTAATTGCGTCTGATTGTCTTGACATTTCTGTTTGGTTCTTGCAGAAAAACAATTCGAAGATGTTTTCGGTGTGTCGAGCAGTGAATAGAAATCCGGGCATATATCCTGCAGCGAGGTATCTAGAGTCCTTGCTAAGCGGAAAACATGAGGTGCCCAGCCATTGTCAAGTGCACACTACACAACAAGTGTTGCACGGCATGGGAATGGGTTACGTTCCCGATCGCAAGTCCGGCTACAAGCCGTCCAAGGAAATGACCAATTTGGAACATGTGCGTAACGGTTTCAAGGTGCTTCAGCAAGAGATTGGTGTGTGGGCCGAGGAGGTGAAGGAAAAGTTCAGAAATGATCCAATCGTGGTGTATCGTGCAGGTATGTCCTCTTGATGACGGTGATTTCGGCGCTTCGATTCATGTTCTTGTCGAATTCAGGTGAAATCGACCCTCTCTTCGAGTTCGGGAAAGAGGGCGAAGTCGAGAAATTCCTCACCACTTCGGACAGCGATCATAATGAGGGGTTCAGTGAGTGTACGTTCCAAAAAAGTCCCAGCGGGTACGGAGTATTCAGCGGAATACTAAATTCAACGGTTCGTCAGACAACGCAGCACAAACGCACGGGCTACTGTAACATGCGAAGCATGAGAGTTCGGGTAAGAAGGGGCGCCGAACTTCGTTAATGTCTCCAGATTTAATTTTTTCGCTGTTTTTCCTTCCGCCACAGAGGTCGTTCAAGCG
This sequence comes from Lestremia cinerea, assembly GCA_027564135.1. NCBI lineage: Eukaryota > Metazoa > Arthropoda > Insecta > Diptera > Cecidomyiidae > Lestremia > Lestremia cinerea. Next base: position 2,378 of record JANSTV010061621.1, on the reverse strand, counting down.
CGAGGGGTATTGGGACTGGAGCCCGTATACTCATCTGGGTAAGTCTGGATTATTATTATCATCTCGCTAGCTCCCGAGTTGACAATGTTCCGTTCTTTGTGTTCTTTTAGTGCTTCGTGTCCGAGGAGACGGTCGCCCGTACATGATCAATCTGACCACAGACGGCTTCTTCGACATCACTTGGCACGACATGTTCCACTACGTTTTATACACACGAGGTGGACCTCATTGGCAAACAACACGGGTGAGAATGAGCCCACCACTAGTCCGAATCCAGTGAAGAGGATTAACTCGTGGATTATATCGATTCCAGATTCCCTTATCAAAATTCATTTTCTCGGCGAAAGGACGAGTTCAGGACAAACAAGCCCCACTTCCAAAAAATAGAGTATCTGCCTTCGGAATAACCGCTGCTGGTCGTGAGCTGCAGGACGGTGCATTCAGTTTAGAAATCGACTACATCGGTCTTGAAGCGGACGACAGTCACGAAGAAGAGCACGCCTATGAAATGTACCAAGTGCCGAACTATATCATCAATTAGACGGCATGCGGCAGTTAGTGAAAATGTGGAAATAAAAACGCAGATGAATGATTTCTACAAAAATTCAGTATTCGTACATATTTTACTGTCAATTCCACTTGGAACAGAATTCAGTGCCAATCAAAGGTTCTTTTTCATGTTTCTCTTCTCCTTAATTATGCGGTATGTGTCTTTGGTGATGACGTAACTCAAAGCGGCAGCCGCTGTCGTCAGACCAGAGAGATACCACAGTCCGTGCAAGGCTGAATGATCTGCAGGCAAATAACATTCGATTTATTCGACTCATCCCATTCCAATCAGAATGAAACACTCACCAATATACCCCCAGATGGGAGCCCCTAAACTGGACGCTATTGTGAATAATTGCACAACGGTGTTCACTTTGCTGATGAACGTTGGCTGAAGATTGGCAGTGACGTGAGTTGCATCAAAGAATCGGACGAAAGTTCGCTGGAAAAATGATTGAACATGAATTCGCTGAGGGAGTTGGGGCGGTGCAAGGAGCATCACTTACCGGAGGAGGGAGACTAATGAATCGAATAACAAAACCGGCAATTATTAGAAATACATCGCGAAAGAGCACCATGGCAGTTAACCAAATGGGGAAAAGGTTGCAGTATGCCAACGAAATAACAAGAGATCCGACCAGCACTTTGTCAGCCATTGGATCGAGAAACGATCCGAATTTGCTAGATTGCGATGGCCAGTTTCGGGCAATGTACCCATCCGCCTGAAAAATATCGAAAGAAAAGCGATATTCCAACGGTATTATGCGCAGCCAGCATCGAGCACCGGCACCGTGCTTACCAAATCCGATAGACCGGCAACAACAAGTAATCCAATAGCAAAATTGAACTGCTCTTGAACAATAACATAACCCAAATACGGGGACATGAGCGCTCGACCGGCGCACAGTAAATTCGGTATCGTCAGAATATTCTCTCGTTCCACAATCTCCTCCATTTCCTTGACCTTTTCCTGCACTTTGGACTTTTTGTCTCGCAAATTGTGCACAAAGACCTCCTTCTTCTCTCGAATATTGGCTCGTTTCGTATCGATTGCATTTCGAATGAGTTCATTGCCTTTGACCACCTTGAAATTGACTTCCTTTCGAAAATTACTCGAAAACGTACGGCACTGCACGTGAAATGGCAGAGATGAGTGTGATTGTTGTGCATCCTCGATTCGAATCGGCGAACGGTGGTTGTTTGAGCTGTGTTGGGATGTTATCGGCAGCAACATACACATGGCATTCGTTTGATGTGCGTATGTTAGCAATGTGTCATTGATTTGTTTGATAGTTCTCGCACATTTGATATTCGATGCAGCCATCGACATCAAACCGAATACTTTCTTGGAAAACATTTCACTGCGTTCGCCGTTGTATTTCACAAGAATTTTGTGTGTCTTTTTGTTTTATCTCGAATCAAGTGCACAACAATAACACTGCGTTCGCATGTGACATAACTGCGAACTGTGTGCACACACGTCGTTCTTGTCGTGACAACGTGACAGACGAATGTGAAGGGCGCGTTCACACGACTGGCCTGCTGGTTTCTGTGACAGTTCGATGAGTGAGGGAGGGTTCTCACCGCTTTTGGGGCACCTCGGAAAGGGGGTATTTTTTAACTTATCTTGAAGGACAACACCCTCACATCGGCTGGGCCCTGCATCAGACTATGGTGAAGGCCAACAAACGCGTGACAGAAAACACGAAGAGCAGTACAAGAACCATTGAAAAGCTGAAAATGCAGAACGAGGCTAAAATGTCATCAGCTGTCAGTGGGATTTTGTTGATTTCCTTACAGATTGTGTTTGGTTCTGTTGCTGTTCAGTT
>JANSTV010061610.1:0-11935 GCA_027564135.1 Lestremia cinerea | reverse complement strand
GCAAGACAACAAGCGAAGAAGCAGGCAGTTGATGGAAAGGGTTCTAATGATTCGACGGTTAGCACCGATGGTACCTCAGATAACGGCAAGACTACTGACAGCGACGATCAAAAAGATGATCAAGATGATTCTGGCGACGACGATAAAGATGACGATATGCACGACCAATCAGAAGACGATGCGCGGATACAAGTATCGCTTCAAGATGAATCAAGGACGGAGACTCCGCCCAAACGGAAAAGAGGAAGACCGGCCCTTAGCGCGGAAGAGAAATTGCGACGAGAAGAAGAGAAAAACTCGCGTGTGAAAAACAAACGGGGCCCAAAAAAGAAACAGCCTCTGCTAGCGGCCACAGCGTTGCTTGAAAGGCGAACAAATGCGACAGATGATGCAATCGCTACGCCAATCGATGAACTTATGGCATTGGGTCACAGTGTTTTCTCAGACTGTGAGCCACAAGAAACAAAACGGCGCGGCCGAAGGGCCAAGCAACATACCGAAAGCTATCTGGACCAATACTACAATGGCAATGAATTCGCGCAGACGAGTTCAGATGCCGAAACGTCTACCCGTCAAGTGAACGACGCTGGACCGGCAGTGGTGAAAAGAGAACGAGGTCGACCGCCAATCAGTATGGATGGGACCACAGGCAACCAAATCGTGTTTCAAAATACAGAGCTGACCGTGACGGAACTGCGGAACGTGGCGGCCGCGGGAAACATCAAGCAAGAGCCCCGCGATACTTCAACACCGGTAGCGGTGCCTGAACGAAGGAAACGCGGTCGTAAGCCCAAATACAAAAGCTTGTCCATCGACTTCCCCGAGCGGATTACGCCTGATTTGAACCGGCCTTCAACTTCACATGGGCGACACAACAACACCGTTCCGTCTATCGGTTTGCATGCTGAACAGTCGAATTTGTCGCCGCTCGCAGCCGCCACACCCGAACCTTTGGCGAAGAAACGTGGACGTAAACCTAAGTATTTGGAGAACTATTATGTGAGATTATCAGACACGGAATTGGAACGAGGCCGGTCGAGTGAAACGAATAATCGGCCAGTGATGGGGGCACAGGCGGCAAGATCAAGTGCCACCAACCCAGCGATGGTGTCTTTCCCGAAGAAGCGTGGCCGAAAACCCAAGGATTATTACTTGCAACAGCAGCAACTCCTGAGCCCAACCACTCCGGCGAGCTTAAATTCTTCGCGGCTTAGTAATTCTCGACACTCGGACAACAAAATGGAAGCGGATGATGCAAATCGAGGACTGCTTAGCAATACGCTGCCGCTAGTGGCGTTGGGTCCAAAGAAGCGCGGTCGCAAACCGAAAAGCTATTACGAGGCACTGCAATTGCAACAGCAACAATTGGACCGATCCAGCATACATGATGTATCTTCGAGCAGTTTGGCAAACACAACACTGCAATCGACAAACATTCAACCACTGAACGTTCCGAAGAAGCGTGGACGCAAACCGAAAGCGTACTACGAACAATTGCAAATGCAGAACGCAATTGTAAATCACAGCACGCCGATACGAGAATATGCTAACAGCGCGGGCGGAGAAGCACCACGAACTAAACGACGTTATGTTAGAAAGAAGCTGCTGGTGAAGAAAGTTCTGCCCAAAACGTTGCAAACTCAGAAGGTAAACAGGACTTGCTCAATAATTCGACCAATCGATTTAATGAAGTTTTTCATTTCAGACCGTTGGCGGAGTGCTCGTCAAGAAAAAACGAGGTCGACCACGCATCAGACCATTGCCAGTTCAGCCAGATAATCGTGAGTTTCTCTCATTGATTATCGTTTTAGCAAAGTTGATTCATTGAAATTTGTTTCTAGGAAAGCCGCTAAATATCGAAGAACCTGAACAGAATCAAATGCTTCAATCGATTGGGGAACGTAATCGCGTTTTAGAGAATATGCTGGAGCAGCGAAACATCGAAATAGAATTATACAAGAAACGATTAAGACTGTTGGCAGAAGACCGTGATAGACATGAGGGATCCCAGCGTGGACGTAAACGGCGCCGACGAAGCGATGAGAATGAAGTGAATGGCGAACCAATGGCCGGTACGAGCTCAAACCGAAGCGATATGCCTGCATCTCAATGGCTGCAACCAGAGTTGGTCAGTGGGTTCAGCTTGCGAAAAATGGATCAAAATGTATACGAGTATCTTCGAGCGAAAATTCAATTGCCGTTACCTGACCCAAGGGACTTGTTCCGCGTAAGTACTCGCTTTTTGAACGGGTTTTTAGAGTTCACAACTAACGATAAACTTTTCTCATCAAGTTCGCCATGAGCACCAAATTTGTGCGTGGTCTGCAGACCACCCTGCTGCAAATCCTCGAAAGTGATGCCGAAAAAATGACAGATTCGGATCGAGTGACCATCTTGCAGATCTCAAAATTCAATACGTCCTACGTTTGGGAGTATGATGAACACAACGACATCGTGTTCGGACGGCACAAATTCGTCACACTGGTGGTGGCCAAAGGACTGTTGGCCGAATGGCAGCAACTCATTTATATGAATTTTGATACAGAAATGACCGAGGAAATTCTGAAGGCAGCAATAACAGAACTGCATCGTCTAGGCTTTCCAGTGGTGGGCTGTGTGAGCAACGGCGACGGGAAAAATCCGAATTTAGCGGCTATGATGCGTTTCACCAATGGACAGCATTCCTTTCAGCATCCGGTGACAAAGGAGAGTATATTTGCATTTAATTACATCGACGATTTGCTCATGATAATCAACAGATTTTTCATGCGCGGTGATTTTGTAATGGAAAATCAAGCGGCACTCAAAGAAATCCTCTCGCAGTCAGTGCAGCGACTCTGCCGGAGGAATGTGTTGCCGCGAGATGCAATTGAATGGCTGGACCCTCGATGTCAAAATGTGAAACTCATCCAACAAATGTACACAAGAGAATCTATCAGTTTGTTGCGAGCCCACGTCTCAGAAGATCAGCATCGCATAATGAAGCCAGTTTTCGAATTCATGAAATTGGTTCGATTGTTCATTGACGCATTGATGCGTCACAGCGTTTCCGATATAAACTCAGATGTCATTCCAGAGATTTACTTTACGGCGCAAAGCAACAAAATGGCCAAAATCCACGGGCGCCTCTACAAAACGCCGTGTGTCAACGAAACCATTTCACAAAAGTTCCGTGATAACGTCCTCGGATCGATCCTTTCTCTAAAAACGCTATTTATCATGCTGGCAGAGAAATTCAAAGCTCCTCGCGTTATTGGACAGAGTGTATGCGTGGAATACGTCCGTGAACGAAACAAAGAAATTCGTTTGAGAAACGGTTACGAAGAGGTGCTGCCACCCATTCAACTGATTCGAGTCCTCAAGGAAATATTCCTGAATGCCCATTGCAACATAAAACTTGAGCCAAAGGTTCGCTTTTTTGCGAATGCCAGCATCCACGAGAACCAGCAAGTAAAAACCGAAAACGAATATGTGCTACTTCTATTCGAATGGTTCATCGAGAGTTACCGCAACAAGTATCCAAACCGAGGCAATGTGATGGATTTCAAGAGGAAATTAATCCAACTGGAGGAAATGTTCCAATCAATTCAAAATCCGAATTTCCAAGTTACGGACGATTGTGTCGAAGTGGTTGCCCGGCGATTGTATGACACACGGGCCATCACAAGCTTCTCATTCGACGTCATTCAGATGTACGTGCTGCAGCGTCATTTGATTCGCATCAAGTACTTCAATGACCACAATTTGGATGGGACGGTCGTGGAAAGTGCGGTCGAGGCACCACCCACTATCGAATTGGTCGACGACGACGATGATGATGACAACGGGAACGACGATGATGACAACGGGAACGATGATGAAAACGAAGATGGAATCGACGATGGAAACGACGACGGTGATGAGGCTGAGGCTGACGATGATGCCGATGACGATGAATAATCATAGCTGCACCCTTTTTACACACACAAAAAACCACTTTTTCCAATCTTTATTTTCTATTTTTCCAAATGAAATATCAAAATGAAATGAACTTATCGAATCGAGGAGGATGGCATAGTAGTGCCTACTATGACCTTCATTCCCCTCTTTCTCTGCATTTGAAAGAATCCAAGTACGACAAATGCTATAGAGAATGTGGGGAAGAGAAATCATATGGAATACAAAACAAAACACTCATAAATGAATCAAATTATTCTTTTCGACAATAAAGAAAAGAATTGAGAAAAAATACAAAAAATAAATACGATTTTTTCATTCAAATAATATTTTGAATTATGATTTGATCACTTTTTTCATTCTCTAATTTTTTTAAAGATCTTCTCATGATTTCAACATAATTTTGTGTTGATTTGAGCATTCCTAACCCCCTCAGGGGTACTTCCAACGTGTTTTTGGGCTTCTCATATTTCAAACTTCCTCGTCAACGCCGTTCGATTGCGCGCCAGAGCAGCGCCCTCTAATTCCATTTTTTTCATTCGCTTTGACATGACACAATGAATGGTTGGAATGCCAACAGTTGCTGTGTTGACGTTTCACGTCATTTTTGTGCTACAATAATTGAGCATTCAAAGAACGACAAGTGTTGCTGATTTCGGCGGGGTTTCTGCAAAGAAAATTCGGGAAAGACATTCATTTGTGTGAGAGGGTGGTATTGGATTCAATAACCACTTGTGGTTCTGGAACAACAATCAAAAACCTCATCAGATTGCTGGTTGTTTATGGTCTTTATTAGCCGAAACTCAACACAAATTCGAAGTCGACGCAAAATTGTATCCATTCACAAGATTTCTGAGAAAATGGCATCCAAATTGGAGATGAATATCCGCAGTTTGATTGTGCATTGCGAGGAGGAGGTCAAAAAAGATACCAACAGTTGGATGGTGAAGAAATACATAAAGTCATTGGACACAATGATCAAGGAGCTAGAAGCCAGCTCAGAGTGAGTTTGAGCTCCACAAATCAACTTTCAATTGTTCAAGGAAATATTTTATTTTCAGCAAACCAAAACCAACAGTTACCGATGAATACAACACACGCTGCTCTGCACTGAAAAAGACAACGAATTACACAGAACTACCGCCACAACAAAGCAAATTGAAATTGTTGAAATCGTCGCGGGGTGTCAACTCGGGTGATCATATCATTAAGGAAATCAATCAAATTCAAGATTCGCAGTTCACAAGTGGCATGCGACGAGACCTACTTGGGGAGGATGATTCGAGCGGTTTGCGTAAAAGGCAGATTGGAGATGATATGGGCAAGGCCAGACGGCATCATGAAGATATGCAAGAGAGAATTGCCGAGAATATTGTGACGTTAACCAGAAATTTGAAGGAACAAACGGAAACTGCTAGTCGAATAATTCGTCGCGATACGGAAATTGTTGGGAAATCATCTCAATTGACAGACATAAACTACACGGCGCTGAGCAATGAGGCGACCACTCTCCAGGGACACTCTAGACGGGCTTGCAAATGGTGGATGTGGATTATGATTGCGCTAGTCATGATGATATTCATATGTAAGTTGAAGCGCTGAATATTGTGGACGCAGTCAGTTAATTCGCATTGTTTTCGATTCTCCAGTTATGGTGCTGTTCATGAAGATCATGAAGAAGAAAACATAAGGCGGACACAACGGCATAGAAAAACCATTTGGTATTGGAAAATCTGGAGCTGCCTACAGATTTTGGGAAAACTTGCTGCTGCCGAGCATTTTTTTGATCAACTTTTGAACAGATCTCTCTGCATCTCTGCCGCTCTTGCTCTCGTTCATCACATCAAGCATTCTTTACATTTTGTACTTTTCCAATACTAGTAAATGCTTGTTATGAAATTCCAAAGTGCACCCTTTTCAATAAAATCAAAACACATTCGAATTCATTTTTGTCAAAATTTTCAAATTTTATTCCTTTTTTCTGGTTTTCAGTATCAAATCAAATGAAGGGAATTGCTATTAAAAGGTTTGAAAGTGGATGAAATTTGTTGATTTTTCATGTGTTTTCTTCATTAATTCTTTTTCTTTTTGTGATTTTCTTTTTAGCAATTTTGTTCCAATTTTTTTTTTCAATTCAGTTTTTGTGTTTATTTTGACGTTAACAATCATTTATCAATTAATAACACTAAGAGCTAATTATGTTTGGATGATAAAAGAGAAATTGGAGAGAATTCCGAACACAAACACGATCGGACTCACAATTCAAGTGTGTGTTGTTCAAAGGATGATCAAGGAAGTACTCAAAGACTTCTGCAATTTAATTCAATTTTCCTTCATTTTTTTTTCATTTTCAATCTGTTTTAGTTTTTATTTCATTTTTCGAAATTCCCGATCACAGTCACACAATACAGACAATGCAAGTTGTACATTGCTGTGGACTCATTCAAGCCGGCTGACAGAGTAGTCGATCCGACAGTGTGACATCTTTACCATTCATTCCTTCGCACAAACCATCATTCACACATTCGACATTCACGCATTTGTTTACACAAAAGCAAATTCACTTGTAGAAACTATTCAGCGTAGTTACTTTCTCACTTTTCTGTTTTTTCTCGATTTTTTTTTTATTAATAATTGTATAAATCCTAAATTTAAAAAAGTCAAAGACGACGATCACACGAAAAACGCGACGGAACACGCGGCGCGACCATATTCACGTGAATATGGTATTTAAGGTACGTACGATTTTTTAATTATTTTTCTTCAGTTTTTTTTTTCTTCAATTTAAATGGTTCATGCAAGTGCGGGTTATATGTTGAATGAATTTTCACTTTATTACAAAATTAGCTATTATCTGTTATTTAGTTGTATTAGTGTTGAAATTTTATTTCCCTATAGGTTTTTTCTATGCTTATCCATTTTTCAATTTTTCAATTTTTCAATTTTTCAATTTTTCAATTTTTCAATTTTTCCATTTTTCAGTTAGTTTATTTATCAATTTTAATTTTAATTACCTAATAGCACAAAATAAAGAAATTTTATCGATAGGTCTGTTCGAACAACATTAAATTTTCCCATCGAAAAGTTCATTTGAATAACATTTAACGTTAACTTGATACCTGTGTTTCCTGTTACCGGTTTTCCATTTAGTTTGTTTTTTGTTTAGTTTGAAAAATATACATTATTCTTTCGATTTGATTTGATAGTTTCATTGTTTGTTAATTCATTTATTTTGGCGCTCCACAAACAATGTTTTGATGTTGCATTTGTTTTTGTTTTTTCTTTTGTTTTCTTAATAAAAAAATATTTGACTATTTTCTGAGTTGTTTTCGCTATTTTGAAAAGGGAAAATAAAATGATAAAAATAAATAAATAATTCTAATGATAATTATTCGACTGGTTGAGTCAAACGAGGGAATGTTCAGCAGAATGGGTGCGACTAAATTCAATAAACTGTTTCGATTCCGGCAAGGAAATCGTTAGTGCAGGCAGTAGAATACAGTTCGGCAATTGAGCGACCGTCGTTCGGAATGCGCGAAGCACATTCTACTGGAGACACTGGCAATCGTTGAATGAAATGGTCTTTTTATTCCTTCTCCGCTTCCATCTTCATCTTCACCTCGTCCTTCGTCTAAGATCAAATATGTTCCATTTTGTACGCAATATTGCGATTCAATAAAATTTTTTATATTGTGCTATGCAGGTCGGTAAAAGAAACGCGCGGCGAAACCGATGGATCTGGGGCGACGATCCGTTTATTATTGACGATTTACGATTCAGACAACTTTAAAACGCGACGCAAAATGTACCGACGATCACCCGATTTTTTATGTTTATTCCCCATTGTGACAATTATTATACTTTTTTTTTATTATTATTTATTTTATTATATCGTTATTTTATGTGGGTCTGTGTGTTTTGTGTAAGTAATTTTCGCATTCTTTGCTTTTTACAACTTCACTCGAAACTTATTGAATAATTTCTGAAACGAAATTTCATTAGGTTTCCCATGCAAAAATGCATCTTGTCGAAACTGGGTGTAGGTAACGTCCTGCTGCCAGTTCTTGTTCGGGCGAATGCGTTGTTTTAAATTCTACTTGTAGTTCGCTCAAAGCGATTGAAAGCTAGGCATCACCTGTACCGCGGTCTTTAACCCGATGAATTTCTGCTTGGGCTGCTTTTGTGTATTTTTTCACTGTTTTTTATTTATTTATTTCTTCTTTGTTCTGTTTTACATAAAGCACTTTTACAATTTGACAAACTTGATTTTATTCATTGATTTATTTATATTCTGACGACACGATAACGAAGGATAACGACGACGCGAACGCGATACCCGATTTAAGTTAAATTTTTGTTACGTTTTTTCTTCATAAATTAATTCAACGATGCGCTTCCATAATTTTTATTCAGCTGGTTTTGTTTGATTTATAAATATTATTTGAGCATTAAATATTTAAATAATTGTAAGTTCTGTAACAACCTTAATTTGCTTTGATCTTGTTTGCTTCCTCAATAATTCTAACACAGTAAATTAAAAATTATTTATTTTCACGATTGCCTCATTGCTTGAAGCTTTTTTCTTTAATTTACCAAATAATTCAGTCTTTCTAGTGCAATAAACATTATCTTTTCAATTCATTGTTTAATTTTTGGAGAAAAGAATGAAAATTAGAGTCCAGCCCAGGTTAGTCGACTGAATTAAGAAAAACACAAGACTTCTTAGCATTTTTTTGCTGTTTTTTTTTAAATAAATTTGTTTTCTTTCTGTTAAGTTTCATTGAATGGCACGTGATCAGTTATCTACATTATTTATCAATTTCTGTTTTTTTTTTCATTAAATTAACTTACGTTTTGTTTTTATATCTTTTAGCTGAATCTATTCAATTATTATTACTCTAGAATTATTTAATTGAATTATTTAAATATAAAATGCTCAAATTGAAATTTAAAATTAGAGATTTTTTCTTACTCCCTGACATCTTTTTTGTATTTTTCTTTTTCGCACAACGACCGAAGATTTATCCGCGAAATAACTAGAATTCGATTTCAATATGAAGACAACAAGAGATACGCGACGCGATGCAAAAAAAATTCGGAATAAATTTGAGAGCAAAAACAAATAAATTAATACCGCGAAACACGACGGATAAATTTAAGGAATAAATACAATTCATTAGTTTCATTTCTTTCCGTTTATTTTGTCCATCCTTCTTTTCTTTTTAGTTCGCTCTTTCACACACACATACACTCGCTCAGACACTCTCACATACATATATACTCGCTCATTTCAGCTCTTTCTCAGACGTTTTTCAAATATTCCAAAAATGTCGAACATTCATTTCAGTCGAAAAGCCAAAGATTGAATGATAACGAAATGGAATATTTACATGGCAAAAACAAATGGTTCGCTTTGAAGATTTAACGAAAATTTGCTTAAGCCAATTTATTTTTAAGATAATCATTGTGACAACGAATACAAAATGATCGGCAGGGGCAATTTATTTCAAATGATCGTTCAACATTTTCAGGGCAAAAAAAAACAATAAGAAAAAAATATCTCAAATCTGGTTTTCTATGCACTCAAATCTCTTGATCATCGGTAAACCACAAACAGCATCATTCACTCACACTGGTCATTCACTCGACGATTTTGTGATATTTTGGTAAAATCATTGTGTTTCTACACTCGAAATATAATTATTGAATTTTCACATGAATTTTTCCACCATTTTTCTCTAAATAAATACATTGTGAAAAAATTATAATTATCTCTCTCTTTCTCTTTCGCTTTCGCTTGACATTTGCTATCGACGATCATGAACGTTTGAAAGAAAATCTTTCATTTCAGAAGTGTGTCGACGTGATCACATTGGCCAAAAGAACATTTCGGCATACGACGAGACACTACGAAAGAGAGCTTAAATTCGATAAAAGGATGAGTGTGTGTTTGGCAGGGATTTCATAGACGGGATTAACAGGTGCCTGGATGTTTACACTAAATGATATATGGTTTTGAGGAGATGGATTTCGGGATGCTGGTTTCATTAGGAACATTTTAAGGTTGTTTGCTCTCAGTAGCCTTCAAATGATTCATTGGAAAAATTGTGGTATTTTTCACTATTGCCTACAGTTCACTTAAACTTCTAAAAAAATGTTTTCGTAGATTTTCTCATTTTTGCAATATTTTACTTGAGTTTAATTTCTAGTTTATGTTGCTTTGCTTGCTTGCTATCAATGATCTTATTTGCTCCTCGCATCTCGTATCTCTCCCGATCATCATCATCATATGTGCCATTTAGCATTTGCATATTCACAACAAAAATCGAAATTCCATGGTGTATTTCATCACCTAATCTTCGTCAGAATATACTTTTGGTTTCAAATATGACATTTAAATTAAGAAATGTGTTCGCATTCAATTCAAAGTGACTTGGCTTTAGAAGGATGTTGATCAGTTTTCGTTTTAGCAAATTAGGTAAGTAAGAACACCGGGGAAATAAAAAATTCAATTATGTATATTTTTCGTTTAAAAAAAATGAAATAAAGAAAAAAATTAGCGATAATTATGATTGCAGCTCCTAGAAAAATGGCTCCAAAATCGTGAATGAACATTGAAGGTTCAATTTAAAATTTTCAATGAGGCCCAATGTACACGAGGATACATTCGGTGAGTTAATGAAAAGAATCAATTTAAATGTCATACATTGAAGCCAACCGTTCAGAAAGGTTCGGTGGGAATTGGTCAACGAATCGTTTCCAATTCTCTTCGCCTACTTGTGTCTTGAATCCGTGGAGAATCTGTAAGAAAGGATGCAGCAATGGTGGTGATTAAAAATGATAAAAACAGGTTTGAGCGAAGAAGAAGTTGAAACGAGACTTACCTTCTGGATCATGGCATGAAGATCCGATGGTGGGCTCACCCATGAGGCGATTGCATCACAAAAGAATATAAAATCTGGCACTACACCGACTGGATTCACCGTGATCATGTGACACATTCCCCGAAATGCTGAGTCTTTTTCATCATTATCACGAATGTGACGTAATGATGTGCACCTAAACAATGGAATGCGATAATATTTTTTGTATTAATGCACGGTGTTATCAGCACATGATGTTACTATCTGCAGTTGCATTTTCATTTTTTTTTTTTTATATTTTCTATCCATTTCATTCCGATGGAAATCATTGAAATAGGAGTGGATGAATAATGCGCAAAATGTTCATCATATTCGGATTATTTTCTTTTCGAATTCAAAAAATCAATATCAAAAATAAACAAATCGTAAATGAATGTAATCAAACAAGAGATTAAACAATCAGAAGAAAATAAAAACGCAAAACAAAACCAAAACACAACAGAAACAATAGATGAAATTCAGTCTGATTGTTTTGTTGAAGTTTGTTTGGAAATTTTATGCAATAAAATTTTATGAAACGAACAAATTTTCAATTAACGAAAATCCATTGGTTGCTGCCGAAGCAACTTAGCAACAAGGTTGACAGGCCTTCTGGTGGATGCCGTGACAGGTCGAATACTTTTAATGAATTAGCTCAGTACATCTTGAAACGTTTTGTATTTCAGTTGATGAAATGCCCGCTATGAGCCACGTGAGACTCTGGCTGATTCCAATGTGGAAAAGTATACTTGGATATGAATTTACCGTTTTTCTAGTAGAGTGCTTGACAACCAACGAGATGGTCGTTCACTGTCCCACTCAGACCATATTTACCGGCTTCCACCAGAATGCCTATCAATCCAAAAGAAACTCAACAAAAAATTATTTCATTCTCATCCGCTCCGCAGAATGACATTGAAATAATATTTTGTATTTTTTGGTTTGCTTTCATTTTTGCTTTGGAATAAACAATGAGTAATATCAAATCACTTGAATTAATCGAACAATCAATAATAAATGGTAATCTTGAAATTATAAGAATAATCATAAAAAAATTTGTTACACACCACTGTCGTACAAATTCTTGTAAATAAGGA
>JANSTV010061609.1:0-22500 GCA_027564135.1 Lestremia cinerea | reverse complement strand
GCAATTCAAATCAAAGCAAAGATGAATCATTTTCGCATAAACTAATAGGCATTGCGGATTGTTAAAGTTCGCGCGGAACCAACGTGCACGTCTGGTCGCAAACCGTCATAATAAACCTCAAAGCAATTCGAAAATAAATCGAGGAAAAATTAGTGAAACTGCAAAAAGAAATGGTGGTTCCGTGGTATCGCGCAAGAGCCCAATGGAATCAAAAACAAACCATTAATTGATAGTTACGATTCCAATGTTGTCACCGAAAAATGTCGATGATTCATTATCTTTTGTGTAGCAAACACAAGGAACAACGAACGCAGAATGCCAATTGAACGTTTCGATCCAAAATCTCTGGACGAGCGATCGCACGTTCATGGTGATGCAATCCGAGATCTTACCATAACACTGGGTTTTTTTTTCGTCTATGTGTGTATGTCTGAATCAGATTTTCTCCCACTTTTTGGCTGGGAAAAAAACAACCATAACAACAACTGCGAGCTCACAAAAAGTGCGATGTGTCGACAAACACACATAAACGTCACCAATGACCCGACTGGCCGAAAAGGTCGAATTAGGCACCGAACATTGCACATCCCATTGAGAGAGAGGACACGATGACCAAAAAAAGTTTACTAAGCTGAAGAGCACTAAACAACGCTCGGAATGATTCGAGTTTCACGCAATCCACTGGGTGAACAGAGGCCTGGAATTCAGCAAAACATTCAACTCATTACCAAATCAGGCAGTCGAAGATACAAAATCCGCGGTCCACGAGAAAAACCCGCAGCAACACTAGCACCGATGCAAACAAACTTGCTGCTTTCAACTCGGATCAACCGAAATCAGTGGACGACAAAAAAAATTGAATCGAGCGAAAAAACCAGCGAACCGAAAACAGAACGCCAAAAATATGAAGAACAGACACACATACACACTCACACACAAACACAGTCACACAAGCGACCGGTCGCACAAAATCGTCAATTGTCTGACGAAAAATTCGCTCGTGATTTATTTAGTTTCAATGTTTTTTCATTGCAGGTTTGTTATTGATCTGCATTCAGCTTAGCAATTCAAAGAGCTTGAATGAATTTCGTCGAAGCGAATCACAACCGCACCAAAACACCGCACACTCATCCCGCATAGAAACTAATACGCCATTTTATGTTATTATTAGGGTAGGATATTCATGATGAGCTGTGTGTGTGTGTGCGCGCGTGTGCGCGTGTGTGTGTGCGCGTGTGTGTTTGAGTACGTGCATGAGTGTAAGAGCCCGGCCTACCATTGACTCGCCAGAGTCTATCTCACTTGGCATTTTGTTGTCTGTTTTCTCTGCCTGGTTCGTTGTTTTCCACTCGGTCGATGTTTTTTTTTCTTCTCTCTTCTCGCTCTTCTCTTCTTCGCTCTCTGCTTGACTTGTTCTCGCTGATTTCTCGATTATGCTTTGCGCCTTGTCCGGATCTTTGTTATCGCCGAAACGAATTGATTCACCAAAAAATATGACCGCTCACTGAAAAAAAAAGCAACTAACTATCTACTATTTACCACGAATGGTAAACTATTTTGATGGTAAATTATCTCAGAATGGTAGAACCATCACTAAAAATGGTAGAATTGATTCATTTTTACTATTTTGAGATAATTTACCATCAATATAGTTTACCATTCGTGGTAAATAGTAGATAGTTGGTTGCTTTTTTTTCAGTGCTGCCACTAGCAACAAAAACAAAAACCCTCAAACAAATTGAAATCGAATTCCGAAATCGTGTCAATCAATTCATCCGGAATGCGAGAGTTTTTCGTAATTGTTTCCTAACTTTTTCTTTCAACGAATTTCAGCGTTATGAATTTATATCTTGGTATTCGAATGGAAGTCCCCCGTGTGTGTATGTGCAAGTGTGTGTGTTTGTGTTTGTGCCTGTTGATGGTGTCTGTGATTCGCCGCCGTCAATGTGTGCTTGTTCGTACTTGAGCGTTTGCCTGCTTACTCATGGGTCTGCTTTGAGAACAAACGGGACAAACACTACCAACCATCACCGGCTGGAACAGTCAATTTTATTATGGTTGACTACTATAACCCGAGCTGACAGCTATAAATATCAAATGCGCGACTCGCTCAGACTTAGGAGCGAAAATTAGCGAGAAAAATCAGACTATCAGACGGACCATCAAATTGCTGGTCGACGTTATTATGATAATTGCGCATCGTCGACTCCTCCTAGTTGTTTTCGTTCTATTTGTCACTGTTGTTACTTGAAGGATTTTCAGCTGAACAAAATCAATGGTAATGACAGAACACGCCGACTCACTCCCGACAGAGATAAGCTAGCCCTCTTAAGTCGTTCTTGCACGTGGCACGGAATCACGACCGATGCTCCCACGCAGCGATTCTGGAAACGTCTTGTCAAGGCTATGTTGATCGGTCAACTCTTCAATGAAAATCTTTCTAATCGTTCTGTTTTCCTAAATATTGTTTCGTGGACCGTCCCGGCCGCTAGATAGGGTTCCAAGCTGAACAGCTGCTGTACCCGCTTCGAGGAATCGGTCGGTTGACGAGGCGCTAGGCGCTCGCCTCTATCTAGACAACAACATCAACATCGACTAGACGACACTAGGCTCCTCTCTCAGTTAGACTTTCTTTCGGTCGGTTTGCCATTTACCTAATTCGCTAGTCGTAATCTCGATGCAAATCATGTGTGTTACTGCTGCTATTGCCGATACATCGAGTTGTGTTCTTCCTTTTTTCCATTCAGCATGATTTTGCTAGCCAATTGCCACCGACACATCATTCGACAATTCTTTCAATCTATTCCATCGCTTTTTGTTCTCGAACCAACACTCTTCACCTCTTTTGGTCACCTGGTTTGCACAAAAAAAAACAACAGCAACGAACAGAAAGCACACTTCCATGCAAGACACACATTTTGCTCAATTCGGGTTGAGAAAAGAAAAGCCAATCAACATTCTACGGACGTTTCAATGGCATGCAATCATAATTTTAATTGATATTTCTGTTCTCTGATATAGCCGGTATTGCCATTCTTCGTCGTCGTCGTCGTCGTCTTCGTCGCTGTTGTCGTCATAATCCACACATCGGTGGTTTCGAACAGTGTCGGTTGCTATCTCGCGCGATCATTTGTTGCGTGTTGGTGGTCGATTAATTGTATTCACCAGCCTCAAGTTCATGAAAAATTCAATCCAGTTGAATAGACGGTCACAAAGTTGAGGATACAAAATACTAGAGAGACTTTGCAATGTTGCAATATGTCTGACGACATGAATAGGCATGTCTGGATTGTTTCATAGACCATTGTCTAATAGACGTCGTTGATTTTCGTTCTCGCCTGTTTTTTCGCTTTATTGCCGTATCGCGATGTCAGAGTTTCTGCGCAGTTCTGTCTCGTCTCAAAACAGCTGACTCGTCATACTGAAATCATTCAATGCGATAATACGCAAGCGCATTGACATAACAGCATCTTTATTCGTTCAACAATTTCCATAAAATTGTTTCTCTGTTTTCCGATCAAAAGAATGCTGTCGTTTGCCACACACACACACACAGTCACACACAGAAAATGTGCTCTCGGGTCGGACAAAATCTCATGATCTCATAGTTCTGCGAAAATCAATATTTAAAGTAAGCGCATTCGTCATGCGCCGAAAATGTACACAGATTTTGTCTAATCTTCTGTTTCTCTCTTTCCTTTTTTTCGATTTGATTTTCTCCTTTTTCCTCATATTCTTTTGCTTTTTGTTGGACTTTGATTTTGGTAAAGACCAAATACCTCATCATCGGCCACCATTTTTAATGTGCACAACAACCGCGACATCACTATAGAGAGGAAGATGAGGAGCGAGAGAGAAGTCATACGAGAAAATGATTGTAATTCTTTCGCGCATGCGTGCCGATATGGAATATGGATGATACTACAGTGCAACGATCAGCCACTCAGTCAGAGCTTCGTTTTTGTTGCTGGTTTTGTTGTTGCATTCATTTTTCGTGGTTTGTTATTTCGACTCTCCTTCAGAATACACGAGCATGTTGTTCATTGCTTGCTGTGCGCTGAATTGGTCAACTGCCGAATGGGATGTGTGTGCGATATCTTGAAATACAATCACAAATGAACATTTTTTGTGTTATTATTTCTTCTTCTATACTTTTTTTCCTTGTCGTATTTCGTTTTCGGGTCGCTTCGATTTTTCGTTGCTTTTTTTTTGTTTTTTTTTTGTTTTTTTCATGAATTTCTTTTTTTGTTAATCTTTTTTCTGTATTTATATTTTTCCTCCTCTTTGGCTGCGTCTTCCTTTTCGTCGATCAATACGAGTGTTGTACACACATCGGAAATTCACAAAAATAAATAACAGAAAAAGAAAACAAAAAGAAAAATAAATATACAATATGACGATATCATCGTCACGAGTGTTAAACGGGTAGTTGAATTATATGAGAATGAGATTGAAAAGAGACCAAGAACTGAAAATAGGGTGTTTATTTTCGGGCTTCTTCTTCGATATTAGAGCATTGAATATTAGATACCGTTGACGATTCTGAAAATGAATAATCCAACATGTTCAATATCAGCTATCTAAATTTTCAAAAAAGAGCGATGGGAAATGATAAGGAAAAAGAAGAAGAAGAAAAATAAGAAGAAGACGCATGGCATGAACGCACTCGGAATATTTTCGCTGTACATACAAATCGAATTGTATTGTTTGCGCAACAAAACTCATATAGTTTGCCGAAACGCGACATAAACACGATCACGACCAAAACAACAATGAAATGTTACGACAATCGATGACTTCGGCATGACAACTACAATGACAACCAAGTGTAGGATTATGCACAACAAAATAATATTCAATAATATTTTCATTTCGTTTCAGTTTTTTTCGCCTTTACGTTTTGGCCATTTCGATTTCATTTGAGAATCACCTGGTTTTGGTGAATGGCTGGATACAGCGTTCACACATGCATGCCATTAGGAACAATGAGAAAGAAGACTATCCGGCTTGAATCGTTCCCAATCGACCACGATCACCATCACGATCGCGATCACCAATGCCAAACCGATAAAAGGTTCAATGGAATTGATTCGGGATGTAGCGCTGCTTTCAGAGGAGAATCGTCAAATGAACTGTCTGAAGCGAGCCACAGATTTATCGTTCATATTTTGTTTCGAATGGCAAACGACATGCATGGAAAAGTTGTTATTAACATTTCTAGCGATGTGATATCTCGACGGGCTTGTGTGTCGGGTCTGGGTAATAATTCAGATAAGATAAGATTAATGATATTGAATGAGTTGTTCATCGACACTGCAAAACCAATTCGTAGAGAATGCTTCCGTTTCGACAACTTCATGCCGTTTGATTTGCATCGCGACGGATACCATAATGTTCACATTGTTCATTTCGAATGGCACCCGGCATTTCGTGGAAGCATCCACTGAATGGCATTATAGCGAGGCGATCAACAAATCGGATTCACCATTGCGAGAATAATAATAACTTGAATCATACCTTGGAATGGTGACACATTTCGTGAGACAATTGTGGGTCGATATGGCCTTCTCTAGCTCCTCTAAAGCACCAGATTTTTTCAATTTTTTCACCAAACTTTTGACTGCCTTTTCCGACCATTTTCCCTCGATGGAAGAATCCTCATTCCCTTTTTTCCATGCCAATAGTCGTTTCACAATTGGCGGAGTGAATGGCAGCATTTTCTTCTATTTTCTATTTATTTTTTTTTTGATAGATTTCGTGTTCAATTCCAGTTTGAGTTCCAGACAGTGACGTTTTAGCGCTCACGGTTCGAAAGTCGTTGAATCGCAATATTGCAAAATCGCAGGATCACGGAAAATTTATTTCGTTCCTTCTTGAAACGAATTATGTCCAAGTCGCATGCAATAATAGCCTGAAGTGCAATTCGCAGTCCTTTGGCTGTTGTTTTAATGTGCACAATCGAATATTAAACAAGGTGAAAACGTAAAACGTTTTAGGGAATTTTCCCGTTTTTCTTCTTTTTCTATTCGTCGCAACTTACGACGGTTCTGATTGGATCCTTTACTTTGCAAATAAACCCGTCACTAACTATAAATCCAAGACTATCGCCATTAATACAAATAGAAAAATACACATCGAATGAATAAAACAATATAACCTTCAACCCAAATCGTACCGATTTCTGACAAATACTGCGTATATTATCGTTGGATTACGTTTTACGGTTGAGTTTTTTTTTTCATTAAAACCGACGATCATATCGATGCACGGATGTTCAAAACTGAGTGAAATCTAATTTAAATATTTTTTCACACAATCCGTCGAAGTTGGATTCGATGCGAAAATGAACAATTCGTCGGTTCGAATCGTTGACCAAATCGTCATTTTACCGAAAAGATAAAAAAAAAAAATAATTTTAATATGCGTTTGATGTTTGTCACAGCGCGGTGCAGAGTCTAACAGTCTCGAATTCGCCGATTCGTATGGCTGTGTTGATCAGCGCGCTGTGTTGTGTCTCTGGCGGTGTGTCGGTGCGAACGTCTGTGTGCGAAAGCAACTCTATGTGTGCGTTGCACAAGCGAAAAAAGGCGATCAACATGTGATGATTGCGAGCATCACAATCATTCGAATTGGTTTTTAGCTTTCGGTCTATACAGGCGGTTGAGATTGGAACAGAAGCCGGAGGGAAGAGAAGACTTGGCCGAAATCGAAATTGCCTTTGTCTTGTTTCGTTTTGAAAAGTCGTATGTTCAAACGGTAATTCGATCCATTTTACGTACTAGCCCATTTACGAAACGCACGTTACGTATTGATACGTAGAACCGCTGAACCGATTCGCAGCAATCCGTTCGAAACAATTACTAGCTTGCTCGAGACGTGTATTGTAAATTTAAGTTATTTTTTATTATTTTTCTTTTCTACGAAAAACTTTAGCATACTCAACAAATATTCAATAATGACACACATTGAATAGTTGGCTCGTTAATTGTGTTAGAATTGATTTGTTGATAGTATTCAAAGATTGAATTTTGTAAGTATATAAATGGTGGTGCATTTCGATAAAATGCAAAGTCTGGTCGAAAGTTGAGATTTTTGTTTTGTGTGTTGTGTATTTCGTTCGGGTCGACCACCAAATGGGTTAAGTTTTTTTTCCTTTTTTCTCTCCATTTTTCGGTCTTTCTTTTCTCATTCGCTTTGTTGAGAAGATATTTTCGTCCATAAGTCTCTCTGCCAGATTTTTTTTCCATGGTTTTCTCTTCCTGATTTCAACATTTCTCATTGCGTGAACGTCAATTGTCTGGAAACCAAGTGATTGCCTCATTCGACGTTTGATTCGATTTCAATGCATTTCGTGATACCGCATTTATTCATTATCAAATTATTTGGAATACCATTTTTGCTAGCCAATCATTGTACGATTAACGCAACCAAACAACTGATATTGCTAAAATAATATGGTCAGCCCATTTCGATTGAATAAAGTACGTTTTGTGTGAAAACGGTATTTAACTGAAATGAAATGCTACGAAAAATGCGTACTAACCTATTTGACGGCAGTCGAGCGATGACTTTTTCTCTCTTTCGTTCCCATGCAAAAGTGATTTTTTTTTCTTCGTGTCGTCTGTTGGTCGACCTGAAGTGACTCAGTGTTATTCTAGGGAGAAAGTTGACTTCCAAATTAGAAATCGTCCACCCTCAAACCACCACCCCGAGTCGGTCGTTTGCGGAGTGTTTTGACGGAGTGTATTTCTACGTCTTTGTTTGACAAGTTTTCTTCTCATTCTTTCTCGTTTTTCATAGCTCGCACAGTGTGATATCATCCCTAGTGGAAAATTCATAGATTTATAGTCCGAAATTTCACGGAATACACCAGCAGTAGAAAAAAACGAAACGTTGAGAACAACAAAGCGCTACTTGAATTAAGATCCCCGTCATGGCAACACAAGCAGGCAGTTCCAGCCACAGCCGATCCATCGATCTGGAAAAGGTTTGTAAAGCTTCTGTCGGTTTTTTGCCGACCAGTAGGGCATTTTATTGTTGCTGAAATCTCCGAATCGATTCCTAAACGTTTGCTCTTGAAACTCTGTCTTCTTGCAGATATGGGCCGGACTGAAGGATGGCATCACTCAGATTTACAAGCGTGAGCCCAGTTTAACCAGGCAGCAGTACATGGACTTGTACACGTAAGTGTGACTCTCAGTTGAACGTGCGTCATGCTTCGACTAATCCTCCGGCTCTCTTCAGATTGGTTTACAACTACTGCACGAGTGTTGTTCAAAATGCACAGGCGACATCAACATCTTGCTCGAGCCGAAATCAACCGCTGGCCAAAGCAAATAAGAAAGGAAGTGGTGGCACAAATCAACCAACCAGCCAAAATAAAGGTTTGCTGCTTTGAAATTGAATGAAATGAGCGAAAGTATAATTGTTTCTTCTTTGGCAGTGGCCGGAGCCCAACTTGTTGGCCAAGAGCTGTACAAGCGGTTGAAAGACTTTCTCGAAAAATATCTCATTGATCTCCTCAAGAGCGGTGCCGATCTAATTGACGAAGAAGTGCTGACATTCTACACAACAAAATGGGTCGAATATCAATTCTCGAGTAGAGTTTTGAACGGTGTGTTTGCGTATATTAATCGTCAGTGGGTGCGACGAGAGTGCGAGGAAGGTCACAAGGATGTGTACGAGGTCTATCAATTGGCATTGGTTACATGGCGTGACCATTTGTTCGAGCATCTCAACAAACAGGTAATTTCCAATGTCTTCAAAACAATCGATGAGATCCCTTCGAACTCAACTTTTTCATTTTGATTCGAATCGCAGGTTACGAACGCCGTCTTGAAATTGATTGAGCGCGAACGTAATGGTGAAACCATCAACTCCAGTTTAATATCAGGCGTCATAAATTGCTATGTGGAATTGGGACTCAATCAGGAGAATCCAAATGCTCGCGGACCAAATCTAAATGTTTATCGCGAAAGCTTCGAGAAACTCTTCTTGGCTGACACCGAACGCTTCTATTCGAGTGAAAGTGCCGAATTCTTGCGAGAGAATCCCGTGACCGAGTATATGAAGCGGGTTGAGCAACGTTTGAATGAAGAACAGAAACGTGTTCAGGTGTATCTTCATGAAAACACACTAAACGAGTTGGCCAGAAAATGCGAGAGCGTGCTGATTGAAAAGCATCTGGATATTTTCCGAACGGAATTCCAGGTTTGTTGTTGTTTCTTTGACTACTGTTCGTTCCTCATCTCACATTTGATTGCGTCTAATGGTTTTCTTCTTCCTCCTCACAGAATCTGCTCGATTCCGATAAAAACACCGATCTAGGTCGGATGTATTCGTTGGTTGCTCGTGTTTCCGAAGGCTTAAAAGAACTGAAACTAGTTTTAGAGGAGCACATTCACAATCAAGGTGTTGCGGTGATTCTGCGTTGCGGTGATGCTGCTATGAATGTATGAGTTTATCTCTCTTACGAGCGGCAATTGAGCAAATTCTAATTCCAAATTCCGCATCTTTCACTCTCACTTTTAGGATCCTAAGGTGTACGTCCAAACAATATTGGAAGTGCACCGAAAATACAATGCCCTCGTTTTGACTGCATTCAAAAATGACAATGGTTTTGTGGCCGCTTTGGACAAGGCTTGTGGAAAATTCATCAACACAAATGCCGTCACTATAGCCAGTAAAAGTACTAGCAAAAGTCCCGAACTGCTGGCCAAATACTGTGATTTATTGCTGAAAAAATCAAGTAAAAATCCCGAAGAAGCCGAACTGGAAGACACACTCAATCAAGTGATGGTCGTTTTCAAGTACATTGAGGACAAGGACGTCTTCCAGAAGTTCTACAGTAAAATGCTAGCAAAACGTTTGGTAAATCACACATCGGCTAGCGACGATGCTGAAGCATCGATGATATCCAAATTGAAACAGGCCTGTGGCTATGAATATACCGTTAAATTGCAACGAATGTTCCAAGATATCGGCATTTCAAAGGATTTGAACGATAAATTCCGTCAACGTTGCAAATCTGAGCAACCAAATGAGATTGATTTTAGCATACAAGTGCTGTCGAGTGGTTCATGGCCGTTTAGTCAGAGCTTTAATTTCTCATTGCCATCCGAGTTGGAACGATCGGTTCAGCGATTCAATCATTTCTATTCGGATGTTCATTCGGGCCGTAAGCTCATCTGGTTGTACAATTTGTGCAAAGGTGAAATTGTTAGCAATTGCTTCCGCAATCGGTACACCTTGCAGGTGAGCGATGTCACGTCTTTGTCGCCTTGTCACATTCCTCAATCGGTGCTCTCACTATATTTCAGGCAAGCACATTTCAAATGGCCGTGTTGCTGCAATTTAATGAACAAACAAGTTGGACTGTTCAACAGCTCGGTGACAATACAGGTAAGCATGCGAAACTTGTTCGCCCCCATCGAAGATGACTTCTCCCCCATTTTCTGAGCACTATTCTCTCGTCCGAACAGGTATCGCTCCAGAAAATCTGCTCCAAGTTCTTCAGATTTTACTAAAAGCAAAATTGCTAACGTGTTCCGATGACGAAGCCAGTTTAACGGGATCGTCAACCATTGAGTTGTATCTGAATTACAAAAAGTAAGTTCCGATTAGGCGTCTAAAAATAGTCGGTCGATGTCAAACGGTTATCGATTTCGAAGCATATCAAGTGGCAATCTGCCACATCTTGGGCACATTTTCGTGACAGATACAGACAGTTTTGCGAAGCGTTCAGTATCCAGCACCCGATTAACCGAATTTTGTTATGCCTTACTTCAAGCAAAAAGCTCCGAATAAACATCAACATCCCACTGAAAACAGAATTGAAAATCGAACAAGAGGCAACCCACAAGCACATTGAGGAGGATCGAAAGTTGTTGATTCAAGCAGCCATTGTTCGCATCATGAAAATGAGAAAGATTCTGAACCATCAGCATTTGGTTGGCGAGGTGCTAACCCAATTGTCGACCCGATTCAAGCCAAAAGTTCCCGTCATCAAGGTGAGTCGCCATTTTGATTTTTTCTTGAGTGCAAGCGACCATCAACCAATTCGTATTCTTCGTTTCAGAAATGCATCGACATTCTGATCGAAAAGGAATACTTGGAGCGGAAAGAAGGGCAAAAGGACACTTATAGCTATTTGGCATGATGGATTCAACTGCGCAGCATGCTCATCATCATTATGTAGGAAACAACACGAAAAGGATTAGATTCGGATTTCATCTGTCATTTTCATCAATTTGAGTTTTTTTTTTTTTTGATTTTTGTTCTTTTCGAATTCATCATTTCTTTCACATTTCCATCATCCATTCATCTATTCGTTCAATCGGGCAACATTATCGGAATACACATAACGAACATTCTCGAAACTGGGCAACAAAAAGAAGAAACAGAAAAAACGATAAAAAATAATTTTGCGATAAAAAAAATTTGAACAAAATGAAAAATGAAAACAGAAAAAAGGAGTGAAATATATCACCGTGTTTGTAAAAACCGAATGTACGATGCTGCTGAAAGCTGGGTAGCGCCTAATCACAACAATTAAATTAATTTAAAGATTTTTTATGTTTCAAATAAATTTTACGTCAAATCTGGTGAGCAAAATTAAAACCGTTGAAAATCCGTTATGTGAATTCGATGACGAGACAGAACCCAAAATGAAGAGCAGCAGGAGCAGGAAATGATAACGTCAGAATCAAACAGAACATCAGGAGATCGTCAGTACTCGGTCAAAATCATCTCCAACTGAATTGTTGAATTATGTGCGCGCTGCTGTCAGATAAGATTGCTGGGCAAATCATAATTTGCTTTTGTTTATTGTTCTTTGAAAAAGAATGAACAATCGACGATGAAACACAACAAATAGCCAAATTGCATTTATTCAAGCTTCGGTAAGTCGAACATCTTGGTCGGAGACCGGAGTCTCGTCTCGGTTCTTTAAGCGGCGATTACAACGTTTCAACGGTTGACGTTCAATCCTTAGAGAACTAAACATTCCATCATAATCCTTGACGAGTGCTTGAGAGGACTGCATCTATGTAGATTGAAACTATCAAATAACACTTTTCCAGAAATAGATAGAAAGCTTGACGACAGTTTGCTTGAATTGTCGATTCATCCCAGATTTCTAAGGTCAAGCGCACCACATGCGTCTCTCTCAACTATCAAAGACAAGGAAAATCGTTCCGAGGGTCAAAAAGAACTACTCCTACTTCCACAAAGACGCTACTTGTGCACGAGGCATAAAAATTGCGTTATCATTTTTCCACACAGATTTCTCTATGCGTCGAAGACATTGACCGCGTCTTCGTCGAATGCAATTCAACGGGAATCGATGCAATAAATTCTTCAGTAACCCAAATGCCAATTCAATTTGTGACGCGGTTCGTGATAGATTTCGATTCTGCGTTGTTTTTTGCTAGAATGTCGAAAAACACAAGGGGATGACTGTAGTGGTAGATACTTTTCTCCATTTGAAACGGAGCTCTTCTTCGTTCTAAACGAGAAGGACACATTATAATTGAGATTATGCACACAGATGCACGAGAAGAACGGCGGGTTTCTAAGGTGACGTTTATCAATTGAAGTACCAACAAAATTTAAAGAAAAGGGATTCTGACGAAGAAAATTTCCCTGAACCGAGTGGAGCCGCCATATGACATGTTGACCAAATCGGCTTTTGTTGCTACATTCTTCGACGTTTTCTATCCCTTTTCTCTTTTTGAAATTGAATGCGACAAATATGATTGTAAGAATCGAATGATGAAAGAATAAAAATATAAACTGTGAAACTGTAGATTGATGCTTTCTGCAGCTGCCATTCAAACGACATTTATCCATTCTTTGAATCAGGCCGCGAAGGTTAGTCATATTATTCGGCTGTTCATGCAGCCGACGAAAACGTCGATGGACCCTCGTCATTCTGGGCGAAGAGCGCTTCGCTGGGAAGTCACACACACGTGCGCATGCACCTTTCGATTCAAAAAACTGTGTTCTTCACCAAATAGCCTGCTGTGTAATCTCGATGACGTTTGCTGATGATAGCACGGAAGCCGTATTCATCTTCCGAATGTTCTTCGTGGTCGCCGCTGGTGGACAAAGGTTCGGTCGATTGCTCAAATGGCGCATCGCTGTACTCCCCTGCGACAGTGTCAGCAGTTCAAACGTTCAATGGCAAAGAATTCAATGGTGACCTTCGAAGAACATCCAGTGGCGAATCGAAGCGAATCTATCGCATCCATTTCAAAATTTTTTTTTTCGAGAACAAGGAATGGGAATGCTCCGGTAAGATGTTGTTTCGCTCTGGCTTCAAGAGCCGGAGCTACGCAACAATTTTGCACCGCTCCGAACCTCCGGCCATCTCGGGGCGTGATACATGTTTGGATGGTGTTTGATCCGCTTCATGATAAGCCTTTTGGGGTTCTGGAGCTTCGCAACGATAAGTTCTTTGTTGTTGTAGTGAAAGTAGCCGAAGATTTCTGTTGGTCGGTTGAAGGCAGCTTTTATGCCGAATGAGGACATCGCAGATAAACCTTCCATTCTCGGCGTTGACTAAGGAGAGGCAGAAGGCGGTGACGCGGTCGGTTGGAAGAGGAGTTCAGTTCGTAAACGACGAGAAAGAGTCGGCGCCAGTACAAGACCAGAGGGTGCCGTACATGACGAGGTCAAGACCAAAGTTCTGATATCTCCATCGGATAGGGTACGACACTATGAAGTGTTTTGGGCGAGTGGCTGATGAACGACGGAAATGAGGCCAGTGGCCGGCTTCTTTTGGCTTTTTGGACGGAATCAGAACGGTATTAGGCGTCTCCACTGCTTCGGCTGAAGCGATCTGCATTGTCGATGTGCAATGATCGATACATAGTCGGAATATTTCATTCTTTCAAGTTGAATGGAGTTTGACGTGTCGTCGAAAGAGTTATTTATTAAAAATTCTTGTGAATGTCGAACGAAACAGTAAAAGAGCGATAGAAATTTGAAACATAAAAACAAGGAAAAACATCAAGAAAATTGCTTTGAAAAGATTATCAAGCGAAATATTTCCGTGCTACGAAACATCAAGTGAAAATAGTCAAAACAAATTTCGAGGAAAATTATTGCACAAATTCTTCAAACATAAGAATCGACAATTGTGTTCCGAGAAATTCATGAATTGGAGTCTTATTGTGCATGAGTGTCGACGAAACAGTTTTGATTCTTAAAATTTGTGTGTTTCGTGGACTGAGGAAAACATCGAAAACGGAAGACAGCACCAGTAGTTGCACCAGCAGCAGCATTGCAACACACTCGAGCCTTCATCTTTGTGCACCACCTACATTGCATCGAAAACAAACCTACGGATATTATTTCCATATCACCGTAGCTCACAGTTATATTTTCGACCAAAACGAAAAGTTTCTACCGCACACCGAAGAAATTTCGCCAGGCGAAGACAAAAACACCATCGGCCAACTGAATCGAAACCGATTCAATTGAAAAATTCTGTGCAGTTTTTTCATTGATTTCTTCATTGAACTCTCGACGTGTTTGCAGTACGGAATATTTCATTGACATTTGATCGACAATAAATAGCTTGGATTACGATTTATTACGATTTCATCGGCCGAAAAGGTAAATCCATTTTCTAGTCCGAGAACGAAGCAAACCTTTCCTATGTTTGTTGGGGTGTGCATGTGTAAGTCAGCCAGTGACCATTTGAATGCATGCATGCGTGTGCGAATGTGTGCGTGGCTGAATATGTGCTTCTGTTATATTTCTTGGGCTTTCTGTTTGTCTAGATAATTTGCATGTCGAGCATAACATTTACATCGCTTATGTTGGACGTGGTGGACAGTAGTTTTTCGAATTGAAATCGGAATGTTTGGCTCGGATGGGTTTCACGTATTTGGTGTTGTTTTCTTCAAATCGAGACTCATTTGTTTGTAATGTGTGTTGAAACTGGCCAAGGTGCTGTGAATGGCGCAGTCGCAACCTCTGTTTCGCTTACACGGAAATCACTGACAGAAAACAATAACCTTTTCCAATCGTCGATGTTGATGTCGTCGTCGCCGTTGTCATCATCATCGCTTAAGTCGCTTCTTTTCCTCATCATCCATTTCTCTCTTAACCATTAATTTGGTCTGTTCCATTTCTGCAGCGGTCGTCAGTTTTACATGATTCAGAGATGAATCTGTCATTATATCAATTGAGTCAGATGACTAATGCAAATATCTGGTTTGGGCTTGAATGGAATCGAGTAATGCATGCAGATAATGAACGAGAATGATGACGTCCGGCTAAATGACATCTGCTCGTAAGTTTATGGTTGGATCATCCCATCAGGTGGAACCCTCGCGGTTTGTCATCTATTAGAAATTCCCAAGCGAAACTGAACACGAGATTAGTTCAATTCATTCCCACCTACAAATCAGTTTCATTTTTGAATGTGTGTTCCATATCACGACTATATGTGTTGGAAAAACAGAATAAAATAAATCATAGGCACCTTAACGACGACATTTGCGTGCGTTTGTGCGACGAGCCGAACGGGGTATGGCTCATGACACATTCAAGCATTCACATTTCGGGTTCATTCTATCGAATGATATCATTTCGTCTCGTTTCATTAGCGTTGCTCAGCCCAATTTCAAAATGTTGTCGTTCATTTTGACCCGAACCGATTGTTCCAGTTTGCATGGATTTCTGCCGCAGAGAATGTTAACGTTTCAACAAATCGACCTTTGCGAGAAAGAAGCGAATAAAACAAATTCAAAAAAAATTCCTTGCGTAGATTAATTTGTTAATTCATTCATTGTGATTGTTTGCGTCGATGACGATAGGCCACCGATGATACTCATTTGTTGCGTCATTTGAACGCATGACTGCGTTGACGAGCGAAGACGACAATGCGCCGTCGGTAAAACAGTTCGAGAAAGTGTGCAAAAAAAAATCCAACTCGAGTTGAAACTCCGAAAACTGAAACTGTAGGAAATGTCTATGATGGCAGCCCTTACTCGTTGTAAACTCGAAAGATCTCACCATTCCTGCATCGTTCAACGAATGCAAATCGCTCGCAACACGGTGCTTATTGGTTGTGTGGTTTCGGTCCGGTCGGCTTGCAAGCGGCTCAAGCCGGCAATGGATGACCTTTTACATGAATCTGCCACTGGTTTCAATCGGATTTTGGGCAATGCATTGCTGAAATGTATGTCGGTCAATCACGAAAGGCTACAACTATCGGGTTCCCATTGTGGATTGTTGATGCAATCTCTTGAATTAAACCGAAAACACGCCTCGCATTTCTACTGGTCCGATCGCCAGTTGATTGATTACCTGGCCGGTTTTGGTGAAGCCATAAAAAGTCGAAAAGCAAAAGATCCACCGGCGAGACCTAGCATTCGACCACCATTCGATCTACCATCAAACAATCCTTCAAAACAGAACGATACAGAACCAAAGAGAAACCACGAAAAAATTGCAATTGAATTCGCACCAACACGAAATGGCAGACTCGACCAACGAAACGGTACTTTGAAATTCATTGTTTTTCGATACGAATCGTTAATATTTGATGGAACAATCAAATTGAATGGTTTCCACTCATTTTGGGTTGAATAGTCTCGAGACAAATACACTGGCCAAGACTGTGGCACCGAATCGAAACGGGTTTCCCGTGAATTTCGTACGTTGAATATTTTTAGAAGTCGACTGGACAGACCAGCCTCTGCTAGCTGTTCAGAGTCAACCTTCGATTCGACTCGAATCGACTCAATTTGACTCAATTCGATTCGAGGAGGAATGCTGTTCTGTTCAACGATACACCTACGATTCCATTGTATTAAGGTTAACTACATGTATTGATTGAGCAGAAAACATTTTGATGCAAGATCCACGCACACATACCGTTCATACGGCGCTCCTCCGTCAGCACCCACCGCTTGTCACATGTCTGCTGCGCTTTCAATTAACTTCAATTAAACTTTGAATTAACCATCCAATTAGACCTCGTTCAGCATTTGTCTAATCCAATACGCAACCACTCACAGACACTCACACACTCAAGCACACAACAAGCATTCGGGCGGTCTGTTGATCGTTACGTTCATGCCAGTCCAAAGCACGCACAGCACATTCACCTCACTTCGGCACATATCAATCGGCTATTTTCAATTTTAATTTCGCACAATGTCTTCTTCTAGCTGTCGACGTGGACGCACACCCATCGGCGTTTTGTATTAAATATTGCAGACATTCAATATCTCAGGTGATTGAGCTCAGCATCGATGTTAACCATGCATGCGAGTCTGAGGAAAAGCTGCATCAAATTTGATCCCAATCAAACCGGCCAATATCGATTCGTTCACACATCCCGCAAACGAATAATTACCTGACTTTCGTATTGACTGTTTGGTATTTGGCAAGCGTTTGATTGCGTATCAATCAACAAGTTTGCATTTATTCATTCATCCATATTCATTCGATTGATCAGTCGTTGCGTTACGTTCAAACAAAGGCGTTTTTTGAATGGCTCATTGTTGGGCAAACTATTTTCGACCATTCCATGCATTTGAATCGAGCCATTTGTAATTCGCATTCCTATCGAGCTAAATGTCTGTTAACTTGCGATCGGATTGCAGCGAATTTTTATCTCTCTCAAAAATCCAACATGAAAATCTCATCCGGGAAAAGTTGACAAATGAAATTTCCAATAAATATGCAAATACAGTGGAAATGATATAATTGTGTTGCATTCAGTGGATATTATCTGAAGCAACTGTGACATTGAAGCTAGCTCCTGATGCACATTTTCATTGGAAATCCTTTATTCGAACATTTTTTCATGGAGCAAAATTGATTGCATACTGAATGATTCCCTCAAAGCAGACGATACAAATAATTCCGAATCAAATCTCGATCATTTGACAAAACCAACAACTACAACCAATCCAAAAACAAAACATCAAACAATATATTGACTTCACCATCAAATAAACCGTGATCATTTCCACATTCTGCTGATTGACGGGCGATTCCGATATCCATGCGAAACGGTCACCAGCACCTGTGTTTGCTGCCGCACATACCATATGTGAACGACCGGCTGTTTTTCATACCTTTTTTTGCTTTGTCTTTCTTCAAAGCAAATATGATATGATTATGCTCGAACTTTCACTCGCCCGCTTTCTGCTGTGGTGGTTGCTGTAATTTGTATTGCTGTTGTATCCTTTTCCACTTTGTTTCGTTTCATTTCATTCATTGTTTTGTGCTTCGCAGTTGATAATTACTCTGCTTCAGTTCATTGTAGCTTAACTTTGCGTGCATTGCATGTGGTATGCCATTATGAATGCAATTCAATATGCAATATATTGAGCGAGAGGATTTTCGAATGCAGGCATCGGTCAATGTGGTGGTGGAGTGGTGAATTTGCCATATTTTTCGGTGGATTCAGTTCTTCTCGTCACTCAGCCACCGCATCGCAAACGAATCGCGCACAACTTCGATCGAAGGCGTGTTTCGGACGCGCATTTTTTTCTTCACTTATTTTTCGCTTCGTTTCTCGTATCTGTTTTTTCATGTAGTTGGTCGATCACCGAAAATTTATCAATTCAAAATAGAAAATTACATTTCCATTCTGCGTTTGAGCTATTTTTAAGCTCGTTTCATTTGAAACGGTTGAGAATGTTTTGGGTATCATTTCGTTTTCGACAAAATGCCCGAGTGTGACGAGGACGTGTGGCGCGCATGGAAGGAAATCGGCAGCGAAGATGCACACGAGTGTAAGCAATGTGCCAACGACACAAAGAGGAGTGTCAAGTGCACATCGCGATGAGGGAAAATGTGAAAACTTTGCAGTGGAATGCGCTATGCGCATGTGTCGTTGGTGATCATGATGAATGCAATAGCAGATGGGATTAACATGGCCGATAAATCACCAAAATCCATTCGGGAATACCGTCTGACAATCGATGGTTCATGGTTCATCATTGTCTCTTGGATCGATTGGCGGACGGATAACGACGGATTCGATGTTGGTGCCACACTTGCACGAACAATTTTCACGAAAATACTCAACGACAGCTCCTCATACAGACGCATTCACACGCATGCACGATTAAAAATGAAAATACACAACCGTAGTGAAATTCATTTTGACGAAACAGTCAATCGATGTGTTGCCTGGCGCTGCTAGTACGTCCGTTCGCTCACCCGATCGGCAGTTTTCATTTGTCGTTCTCACTAACGAGCCAACTCTATCGGAACCCACACACATTTTCTGATATTAGTTTTCTTTTGTTTTTGGGGGATTAAGTTTTCCTCGTTCATCGACTTTGTCCGGGTGTCAATTGACTCTAATCGCTCAAGTGCTTATTTCTCGACAAATCGCCATAGATTTTGTGAATTTTGTGTTTTGGTGATATTATTCGTTTGCGGATGGAATTCCTACCAACAATCTGAATGCAATTTCGCGCAAGATTAACATTTCTGAGCATAGCGGTACGATAAGTTGATCGCGACGCCGACATGGGGCAAAAAAAGAAAGGCAATCGATTCTTCAAATGGATGAAAAGGTATGCTCGACGAATCAGGTTGAAAGGGTGGTGTGAGAACGGTGCAATGGCATAATCGAAGCTGAAATCGCCTTTCGAGAAAATTCTTCAAACGCAAGTGGATCAATGCAGCCATTCATCGGCGAATGTTCTCTCTCACAAAGTATTCGACATTGTTTTACATCGCATCCACCATTCAATTGTAAATTAATTAGAACTCGGCAGAATAAATTCAATAATCGAGACTGTTATTTACAATTTGTTTCGTTTCGAGACCGAGCCACAGCCGAATCGCACGCACATCACCGCCGTGGCCGCAATTTGTTGTGAAAAATTCGAATTATTGGCGTCGCATAGTATCGCTATTGTGTGCGGATCACTGCGCACGACTTATGTGGATTGCGCTGTCGTTTTCTCACACGTCACATTTTGCGATGAAAATTGTCTCTAAATCTTTGGAACGCTTCGCCATCCTGCCTTGTCAGCCACCGCTTAAACATTCGTCTCCAAAATCGAAATGTTATTTCTCATCGAATAATGTAGATGTTGAATATCGAATATGTAATAGAAGCCATTCGTTTGGCATAGCCGTTCGTCATAATCACGAGCAAAATATATTTTAGACGCAATGACGATGACTATTTAACGGTTTCTGTTTTCACTTACGGAAAATCTCACCCAAAAACGTTGTGTCGTGTCGTTTCAGCGCGTGAGAAAAATGTCATTCTATTTGTTCGATAATTCCGTGTGCCTTGATTTGATAGCCGTTGTCTGAGCTTGTTCAAAGAAGTGATGAGAATTTTCATGGCATTTTCCGAAACGATGTTCGTGTGGCGACCAGTTTTGTTGTTATTGTCGTTTTTTTTGTAGCTGTTGGAGGCACTGTTTCGTCGTTTCGCCGTTGACACTGCGAACGACATGACATCCATTTCCATTTCTGAATTTGCAACGTCTTTTGTTATCATTTTCCAACGTCGGCATCGAAATGTTGCTTTACGTATTTTTAGACCTACAAACACACGCGCACGTGCACGACATCAGCATCGACACAACGCGGCACAACGTCTCTGCGATTCGGTGAACGTCTTTGATCGCTCGATGGTTTTGTGCGAGAGACGTTTTGTGTATATTCCGGACCGGTAGCCGTTCGAACAACGCAGCAATTCATTTTCCGAAAAAAATTATTTTCACTTGGCTTCGATTGGCCGACACGAATTTTTCCCATTTGAGTGTGATCTCCGAATTGAATGAACTCTGCTGGGTTGATTGCATTCACTTTGGTCTGGTACTGAGCTCATAGTGTCGATGCCGGGATCTGAGCGCCGGTTGTCTCATCCTACGTCGAAATTTTGCAGAGATTCACTCATTGATTTTATTTGTTGTTGTTGCTTTGAATGTCTCGACCGTTTGCCGCATTGTTAATAGAAATTTGTTTATTTTGAATTCTTCTGGTTTTGTACGTTTCGATGTACGTGAGAGTGTATGCTCGGCTTACTAAGCTGTATTCGTTCGAAAAAAAATTAGCGAGAGCAAGCAAACATTTTTTTCGATATTGCACTGTTAATTACTCTTTTCACACGGCATTGGTATTCTTAACATCTGTGTGAAAAATTGACCAAATACCTAAAAATAATGCATTTAAATTCAGTCGGACTCGCTCGGCCTGCAAACAAACTAAGAATAAATGTAATAGCTTTGTTTTCATCTCGAACCTATGTTATCTCATTGATTGATTTAGCGATCTTCCGGATTATGATACAAATCATCAAGTACTGCTTCTCGGCGTCACCCGATTAGGAACACAACAGCGTTCGCCAAAAGTCAAACAGAAACGACCGCATACATATTTTGGTGCGACACATCGACAACGAACGACAAAAAATCGAAAAAACGATCATTTCGAAGAGAAATCACTAAAACGTTCGAAATCCATCTGTGAATTTGCGCAAACAGTAAATAACTGTCCCGATTGGAACAGTGAAACGGTCATCGAGCCAACCAAACCATCACTGAATACCATTGAAAATTGGTTTCGTGATCGCGTGATCAAAAACTGCGACGAAATAGGTCAAATAGCCGCGCATCCGTTTTGCTCAAATCAAACAAGCCAAACATCAGAATCGAATGAATTTTATTCGAATGAAAAATCCCGTTTTGTCGATCCCGGAGCCACAGTTCAATCACAGAATCGATCGACGTCCGAAAAACGGACCGCATTCCCCCAGATCAGACGTCACACCCCAAACGGATTACCCAGCGCCAACGAGAAAGATTTGACAACGGCTGCAGCAGTCCTACACTCCATTGCCAAAGACTCACAATTGACTGACCATTCGGAATCGAGCATTCAATTGGCCTATCCAATCAATGCTCGTTGGACGTTGAACAATCAACGACATTCGAGCACATCGCCACAGACAAAGTTGCACCTACAGTCGCAGCCACTGTCACAGCCGCAGCAGCCGGTTCAATTGTTGGTTGCGTCGAAGCGTGAACGGTCGGTGGAACGACGAAAATTGAATCGCAACGAAAAGAAATCGATTTGCCGACTCGGCGGATGTATACCCAGGTGCACGGCCAGAGATGATTCCTGCGAAGTCGAATCATTGACATCCACTATTAAGTTCAACATTGAACACAGCAGCAACAAGAACAACAACAACAACAACAACAATAGCAGCAGCTACTATCCGGCATTGGGCAAACAGCCATCGCGGCGAGACTCAAAAGTATCAAATCGAAATAGCTTATTTAATATTAACGTTATGGACAGAAGTGTTGATTCGATAGGAAGCTGTTCGCTAGATGTTGACGCAGAATCAACAGATTTCTCAGGTATTGTGTTGATGTGAATTTGTTTAAATCGCGTTATGTTCACCAAACAAATTTACCGTTTTCTCTCTCTCTCTCTCTCTCTTTCTCTCTCTCTCTTTCTCTCTCTCTCTCTTTCTCTCTCTCTCTCTCT
>JANSTV010061598.1:0-11935 GCA_027564135.1 Lestremia cinerea | reverse complement strand
TGAATGTGCCGACGGCGTCATCTAATGTTAATGAAATCAATTCGTCCAATTGTACTAAAACGCAACAACAACCACCAACACCACCACAACAACAACAACAACAACAACA
The DNA here is from genome assembly GCA_027564135.1 of Lestremia cinerea. Lineage (NCBI taxonomy): Eukaryota > Metazoa > Arthropoda > Insecta > Diptera > Cecidomyiidae > Lestremia > Lestremia cinerea. The sequence goes on along the minus strand of JANSTV010061598.1, from coordinate 11,826 downwards.
GCAAACACCACATACCTTACTAGAAACGTCAATCATAAACTCATATTCGTCAAATAAGAAATTATCGAGAAATTGCTCAACATGCAAGCAGCAACAGCAGCAACAATCGTCGGACAGCGCAATGTGCAATATGTGCAAGAAGCTGCAGCAGAATAGCTGCGTTGACAATCAAAATAACAATGTCGTCGATAGTTGTTTACCATCGGCATCGTCTTCGTCAGCGGCAGCAGCAGCAGCAGCAGCACCGTCCCCGACCAAGAGCAAACTGAAAGGCGTCTCGAAATCAGCATTCGATCAAATATTCTCAAGTTCATCGAGCTCATCGACAACTGTCGACAATCGGCCCAGCTGCAGTAAAACGGCCAGCAAATCAATGAGCAATCGCAAGAAATCCGAAGTCATCACAAGCTACACCGACAGCCCATTGTTTTCGCGAAAGCATCGTTTCGGCGATGATGGAGCCGGCTCGAGATTCAATTCAGACGGACGGTCGCCGGTGCTGAGCAAGAAAAGTGAAAACGGTTTCAGTTTAATCAAGCAGCTCTCTGAAGCACGAAAGCGTCGAAAAGAGGAGAACAACTCACGAGCGAATTCGAATGGGGACTTGAACAGCGTTGAAGTGACACCGGTCGAACAGAAAACATCGATATCGTTGCATACACAGGTGAGTCCAGCGTCTCTCGGTTTTTGCATTTGCATCATTTATAATTTATACTCGCTTATTCGACCGGCAGGCATTGACCACATTGGAGAATATCATCAGTCGACTGCGAGATTTGGATGAAAACCGTCCATCACCACCGGCATCGCCGCAAGTGCATCGACATCCAAGAAGCTCACCCGCCTCACCAGCCCCAAGCAAGAAAGGTAAACGACATCAAAGTGCATCGCCGATTCGACACATTTTGAATTCACCGTTGCTGAATCGACGGCAACGCAAGAAACAGCAAACCGAAAGCTCCGATGAGGAACCCAGCAACGGGACTCACAATGGCACCGACGATCATTCGAGCAAGCAGCATTATCGCGATTTGGAAACTTTTCAAAAGGCTCAATTGCGACAGAAGGTAAGATGCTGCCGATGAGATTTTGCGCGAAAACAATCATCAATGTTGTCCTCTAATTGCAGTTGAAACGAGGCAAAATCGAACCGAATGGCACGCCAACGATAACCCAGCCGGCACCATTGCGACGGGAATTCGTGATGCACAACAAAGCGCCGATGTGGAATGAAAACAGCCAAGTGTATCAGTTGGACTTTGGCGGGCGAGTTACGCAGGAGTCGGCGAAGAATTTCCAAATTGAATTCCGTGGGAAACAAGTGAGTGATTTAGACGCGCTTCGGTCAACTCGGGGCGAGATGAAAACTGACTAATTTTCTTCTTCTTCTTCTTCTTCTTTTGCTCGATTGCAGGTCATGCAGTTTGGTCGAATCGACGGCAATGCGTACACACTGGATTTCCAATATCCATTTTCTGCACTTCAAGCATTCGCTGTTGCTTTGGCGAATGTCACACAACGTTTAAAATAAATGCTCCCCGACCCTTGCACCGCTCATCATCATCGTCATATCATCAACAACTCATTACGTGTATCAAAATGTCAACAACCAATTAATTAAATAGAATTATCCATCCAAAATAATGATATTCTAACGAATAACACGAAATAATTAAATGATAACACTAATTATGGCAAGTGATAAAGTGTGTCTGTGTATGCGTGTATGCGTTTTGTGCTGAGGCGAGAATGAAAGCGTGAAGTGACGACGTGTCAGGCGAATATTTGACGCGCGGTTAAAGTCTACTTTTAGATAAAATTTAATAAATAAATTTGCACACATCCTGGAACACATCGCGTTCATTCTCATCCGCATCGTTTTCCTTCATTCGTCATTGGATTACATGTGCGATTTATTAATATGTGATTATTACGTATGTGTGCGTTCGCGAGGATAGAATGGGCACGAGGAGTTGTGTGTGAATGAATGGCTCTGGATCTGATTTGCATTCAGCAACAACATCAATGGCGGCACCACCAACAACAACCAGAACAACAGAAACACTCGAACGAGAAAATGCTGGGGTTTTCTTTCAGTAATTCACCCGGTTCAAGTCGGTACATTTGATCGATACAGGCCCCGAAAACAATAACCCATTCAGACAATTTTGGAATGTCATTTTGAATCGTTAATCATTTCGATTTCGATTTCGATACAGTCGGCTTGTGATTCCGTTGTATTTTTAAAAGTGGAATTGTTCGACCCGAACTTTTCAAAATGAAGTCATTTCGTAACATTGTTACGAGCTCAGTAAAAATAGCCGAGCGGCGTACGCTGTCAAACAAATGGTGTGGCCTCGCATTGAGCACAGATTTGTATTTGGAGATGTTTTCGGCGTGCGACAGTCATCAAATACACGATTGGCCCACAAACACCCAGTGGCCCCGTGGCTTAATGGTTAAAGCGCCTGTCTAGTAAACAGGAGATCACGAGTTCGATTCTCGTCGGGGCCTGATTTTTTTTCTCGTCCACGAATTTTCGAGATTCGAGTTTATTTTTTTTTCCAAATGAATTGTTGTTGTTGTTCAATGTTGCTCAAGTTGGCCAATCAATCATGCGCAATCGATGCTAAGCCAAATCGTCTCCTGCAAATGCTTGAATTGTGAATATCAATGTTAATTGTGCTTGAAATCATTTGAATTGTTGGTGCGAAATAATTGGAGAAAATTCCATGAAATCAAACATTTGGCCTAAAATTCTCTTCGTGTACGATAACATTTTGCATTGAATTGATTGAAGGAAATCCGAGAGGCATAGGCAATGTGACTGGAGCGCCATCCATAAGAAACGTTTTCATTCCAATTGACGAACCGCTGTCAAGCAAACTAACACTTGGTTAGCGATAGTTTGGAGAGAAAAACAAGTCGGAAATGAACGCGCCCGATCGACTCGTAAGAAATGGCCATGACTGTTCCAGATACATTACCTCGGTCCGCACGCGGAGAAACATTTTTCTTTCTACATTTTCCGAATGGAAGAAACCTTACAAGTTTTTCATGTTGAAATCGCGAGCACGGAAAATTCTCAATGGGAAACCGATTGGAAAATTTAATTCACGCCTTTTTAACCTTCGATCAGGTTCGTAAATAATTTTTTAAGACAATTTTCGTCGGAATCAGAGGTTCATTTTTTTGAAGGAAAAGAGGTCACAATTGCCGAGAAAGCGAATGGCATTTCAGTCGACAGTCGACAGTTGACGTCGCCGACTCGATTATCGGCTGGGATGCCGCCCATTTTCCATTTGCTCATGAAACGCTCGTTTGCATGTCAAGCGTTATGCACTTTTAATGGAAATTCGAATGAATCAATGAACAACAGTTTTTCGTGTATTTTGCCAATGTTTATGTCAATACAAGACTTTAATTTAATGAAATGGAATACCATGAATACCAATCAAACAGATATTTTGTATGGAAAATTATTCCTAAATGTGGTGATTGTCATAATTGCAATTGTATTTTATGTACGTTTTTATTTCAACAGAAAATGAACAACCAAAGACAGAATTAGATAAATATTCAAAGTAAATAACAAGCATACGCTTTATACGTAAAATATTTTCGCCGCTTGTCGCAAGTGAAAAGCAATGAAAATGAAAATAAAACGTGCGAATGCCACGAAGCCACGAAGCCACGGGGCATGGGAAAAGAGGAGAAAGGTCGCGAGCAAGTTCATTTTGTCGAATGCAAATCGATTGCACGGACTTATGAAGATGAATCCTAAGCCAATTGGTACAATTTTAGTAAACATTTTTCGAGAAATTCCTTAAGAATAATTTCATTTTCCGCCTCGTCGACATTTCCGTTATGAACTTTTGTTGATTGTTTCCATTCATTCATATGTTTTATGTGTGTGCTCGAATCGCGCGTGTTTCTATTGAAGTTTTGTTTATGTTTTTGTTTGAGTGGCTTGAGTCGCTTTAGAATTTCTTTCTCTCGGAGATTCAATGGGCACGCACCCTCGTTGTTACCCATACCGTGGGGGAGCTCCGATGTCCATCACCTTGAATCTCTTCTCTTGAGTACCTTTTAGTCTTACACTATTTACCTGTAAATACCTCCTAGTGATCCCAACAAATCTGGTGATTATTCACGCGATAGTCCTTCACCTGTCTCGCATCGAATCCAGCTAACGATCAAAGATCAACGGGACACCCTCTATTGTTTTGATTTTAAACAATCTTAGATAAATTTCAAATTGAATTTTAAATTAGTCAACTGTTGAAACGAACTATGAGTTGTGTCACATTGCAATGGCATCGTCGCATTTGTCACTTGTCGAATTGCACGATGCGGATAGATGCGATTGCGTGGCTCATACTAAATGAATTACTTCTGAGACATCTTACTCTTAAGCTTTGATTATTCGTATTAATGTACTTATCAATGAAATTTCATCTTAGCGTTAATTAAATGAGAATTGTGGAATCTAATGTAATCCGTTCTAATCGATTGCATTCAATATTGTATTTGACAATTAGATAACAACAAATCAATGTAAACAAAATTAAAAAAAAAAAAAAACAAAGAAAAAATATGAGAAAAATTTGAAAAAAGATTTGTGAGTTGATTGCTTTCTTCCGAATATTTGTTGGGTTGTATTTTAGCATGAGGGGGCCTCGACTTCACAAAGCAATGGGTTGAGATTATCGTGACAGCAGCGAATCCAATCAACTATTGGGGAACTCGACGATGCTACCGGGATGAGACCGGGATTCCAGTTTCGTCGACGAATGTGCTTGTCGATAGATGGCGCACTAATCGAAAAGCGAATCCCACTACCGTTCATGACATGTGCGATTGACATTTCTCAAAACAGAAAAGTAAACATTGGACAAAATGATGCGATTCAGCCGGACGGTGTTCCAGCTGGTGGAGCATAGATCAAGTGTCCAGCAAACCAAAAATGTGGATACGTTTCTAAGGACGTTCCGACTTTTGTCCACAAAAACATCAGCAACTGCCGAAAATGAATGTAATTTGTGCGAAGATTTTTTTGAGCATTGAAAGTGAATCGAAAATTTTTCAGCGAATGAGAATCAGCAGACGACTAAAACCGACGAAGTTTTGGTGGAGAAACTCGGAGGAACAACAATCATCACCATGAACAGACCCGAACATCGAAACGCTGTAAGCAAATCGATGCGTTCCAAACTGAAAAAGGCCATAACGGACTTTGAAAATGATGAGACGGCGCGAGTTGGGATCTTGTGCGGAAACGGAGGCAGTTTCTCCTCGGGGCATGACATGATCGAGTTGGCTTCGGATCGCGAGCACTTGGAACATTTCCTCCGGAATGACAACTCATTTCTGGTATGAAAACGAATGCACTTCCTCGAAAGAGCCAATAACATATCGATTCCATTTGCAGATACCGCCTTGCAGGGCGATAAAGAAACCAGTCATAGGAGCGATCGATGGGTATTGCATTGCAAGCGGCTTGGAACTGGCTCTTCTCTGTGACGTCCGCATTGTGGAAGATAACGCGGTTCTGGGATTTTTCAATCGAAGATTTGGCATTCCACTGATGGATGGAACTGTAGAGCGTCTGACAGCCATGGTTGGGTTATCACGGGCAATGGACTTGATATTAACGGGTCGAGAACTGAACGGGAAAGAAGCCTTTTTGGTGGGTTTAGCTACTAGGCATGTGGCGGCCGGAAGCGTCTTAGGAGACGCTGTGAAATTAGCCCGCCTGATCGCAACAAGACCACAGGCAGCATTGCTGTTTGACCGATCACGAGCATATGCCAATACATTCGCCTCGGATCCGAAGCCATCAATAGGAAAGAGCGTGATAGACGAAGCCTACAAAGGAGCTCAAGCATTTCACGATGGCCAAATTAGTAAGTCAAAGGCATTCAGAAAAGAATCAACTCCAACCATCAATTCGCAATTTAAACTTCGTTTGCAGAACTGCACAAAGACGGGAATCATTCTCATTTTTATCGAAAAATTTCTATGGCTGACTGGGAGCAGGAGGAATATGACCGAGAAAGAGAGATAGAAGAACAACAAAAGGCATAGCTGTTAGTTTTAAGCACGTACAATCGAATGTTCTGCTGAAGGCATCCGAATAAAAAGAAATTTCAATAGAAAATTGGATCGTGAAAACTTTGCTTATTAGAATCCCACTTCTGGCTGACAGCTGTCAGTGGAGGTTGTGACAATAAATGACTTACACACGGGCTGCAATGTTTTGATTTGAAGAAAATGAATATAATGCAGCTCAAACGGGCCCTAATATCGGTGATTGGAAATCTCTCCCGTCCTGGCCGGGATAAACCTGTCGGTAACAAATGCTGTCATCAGTTTGTGCGACTTTCATCGACCTCGTACCCAGAAGCGGATGAGGAAGATGCTGAAAACGTGAAGAAATACTCTGAGATCGATCAGAACAGGCTGAATGACTCGAAACAGAGTTGCAATGAAGCTCGAGATGAAGTTTCGGTGGAAAAAATTGGAGAAACTACGATCATCATTCTGAATCGGCCTGAGCATCGGAATGCCGTAAGCAAATCGATGCGTTCCAAACTGAAAAAGGCCATGACGGACTTTGAAAGTGATGAAACGGCGCGAGTTGGGATCTTGTACGGAAACGGAGGCAGTTTCTCCTCGGGGCATGACATGATCGAGTTGGCTTCGGATCGCGAGCACTTGGAACATTTCCTCCGGAATGACAACTCATTTCTGGTATGAAAACGAATGCACTTCCTCGAAAGAGCCAATAACATATCGATTCCATTTGCAGATACCGCCTTGCAGGGCGATAAAGAAACCAGTCATAGGAGCGATCGATGGGTATTGCATTGCAAGCGGCTTGGAACTGGCTCTTCTCTGTGACGTCCGCATTGTGGAAGATAACGCGGTTCTGGGATTTTTCAATCGAAGATTTGGCATTCCACTGATGGATGGAACTGTAGAGCGTCTGACAGCCGTGGTTGGGTTATCACGGGCAATGGATTTGATATTAACGGGTCGGGAAATATCTGCTAAAGAGGCGTTTGATATGGGTCTGGCATCTAGATTTGTGATTCGGGGCACTGCTTTGGGAAAAGCCATTCAATTTGCGAGTTCATTAGCCTCAGTCCCCCAAGCATCGACCAGTTACGATCGAAATAGAACCACCCTGGGGCTAGTGCCCTCAGAAGATGTGATACGTGAGGCTCACGCAGGACTGGACCTTCATTGCAGCGGAGAACTAAGTAGGTCGATTTCTTTGTCTTGGTTTCGGGTTTTCTTAACGTATCTCATTCTAATAGAATTCTCGAGGGAAGGCCCGTCCGAGTATTACAAAAAACGAGCAATGCCAGACTGGGAACTGGCCGAGTACTGCCATGAGCTGGAACTGAAAAAGCCCAAGAGCAAATCATGAATCAAAATCAGTTGTTTGAAATTTGAATAGTTTTAAATCCGAAGACAGGCTTTCAATCCCAAATTTTGTAATGATTCCAATCTTAATACTAAAGCGATAATATCTGAGAAAATTCTGTACATAAATTAGCACTTAATTATGACGTTGTGTTCGAGGGCCTAATCCCCTTTCTTATGGGTGATTATTGCGTGTTTAATCTCGATTTCGTCTTGATCACGATCGCCCCAGCCCCATGTGTTGTGTGAGCCGTCGCCAGTTCGTTCGACGCGCTTTTGGATGATTTCGTCTGAAACGGTTTTCAAGTCGTATGCCCAGCCGATTTTAGCGAAGAAATCGATGAACGCGGTGGTCACATTCAGGCGATAATCTCCCAATTCAGCTGTTTTGTAATCCCATGGGAAAACGTGATGGTAGTTATGCCAGCCCTCTCCGAATGTGAAAAGAGCCACTGATGAATTCTGGACTGGGCTGATCGATCTGGAAGGCAGATTTACGGAGATATAGTATTTTGTTCCCTTTTCCGCAAGGGGATGCTTTTGATTTCGAACACTCACTTGTCGTATGGCTTGTCTCCCCATTTGTGAGCGGCACTGTTCACCAACCAGGTCACGTTCAACACGAAGGTCCAACGGAACATTGTGGCCACGAACCAAGAGTTTAGCAGAGTTTCACTCCAGCAGTACATCGGAATCAAAGTTGGCAAAATGAAGCAAGCGATTGGCATTAAGAGCATGTAGTATCTGGAATGGAAAATGCACATTGATTAGTTGAGCTCGTAGAAAATGCATTGGTTGACGGCGAAACGAATAAGGGCCGCTCAAATTGTCGCACTAACTGCAAAATTTGATTCCGCCCAGCATAATGAGTTGTTGGAATGTCTCGTTGCCGACACCAAGAACACTCAAATCATTTTTCAATTCAAGTTTTTTCTCGATATTGAGCAATGGTTCAACTCAGCATTCCAAACAGAAGAATGACCCAGCACATTTGAATTGAATCAAGCGCAATATGACGCAATATGACGCAATTACTTACTTTCTTTGGAATCGCAGAACGGGATCGGCCATAAGATCGGAAATGTCAATACCTTTGCCCTTGGCAATGACTTCGGGATGTTTGCGGCACAATAGCCATCCAACGTGCGAGAAGAAGAAGCCTCTGTGAATGGAATCGCATTGTTGAGAAATGAATGTTTTGTTGATCTTCAAATGGCATCGATCGCGCAGTGAACTCGAAACAAATGATGCTTACCTTGTGGCATTGTGTGGATCAGCATGAGTTTCCGAGTACTTGTGATGTACGCGATGATCACGCGCCCAGTGAATCGCACAGTCTTGGAATGCTATCGTGTTCATAACCGTTAAAAGGAGTTTGAGCGGAAGTTTAGCTTTGTAAGCACGATGCGCCCACAATCTGTGTGCGCCGGCGGTTACTCCCACAAGGGAAATGACATACAAGCAATAAGCTGCAAGAAATCAGAACGAGAAAAAAATCGTTGAATCGGATGTAATGGAGGTGAACATGTCGATGCTTTGTTCGATTTGGGCATTGTTCGGATGGCTTGTGGCTTCAAAGCTCAATGCGACTAATCATTCTGAGTGTTTTTTTTTCTTGGTTTTTTTTCGCAACTGAGGCAACCTACCAAAAGCAGCTGTATATAATTTTGCTGATGTCACCATCAAGTAAAGACCGTAAAGACCTGCCACGTGCAGATAGAGGAACAAAATGATATTGCGCCACACCAAGACTGTTTTGAACTTTTCTTGGGTCTGTGGTTTGTTCACTGCTTCGGTGTTCTCTTTGAATGCCAAACCTCCGTCATTTGTTTCGGCATCGTTCTCGTTCAGTACTCCGGTTATGGGAACGTTTGATGTGGCGTTTGGTGGCATTTTGATTTGTCGATAGATCCGTTAATTCTGAAATGAAAAGATCGTTACACCACTGCACAGGGTATTACTGCGTCACCAAACAGGATCAGCACTCACTTTAAAAACAACGAATCAAATTTTGTAATCCAACTGGTGTTTTTTCTTGGTAAAAATCACAAATCCCACTTTGGAAACTCAATGAAATACTCTTCACAGAATTACTAACGCACTGCTTCAACAGTAGCACTCTTGAAACATGAAAAACCCCAACAGGAGGAGGTCCACAGTTGTTTGGACCAAAAACGTTCACTTTAGCCGGTGGCGCGATATTGTTTGCCCAGAAGCCACGTTCACCAACTTATTTTATAACTCATGTTTCGGAGAACGTTGTCACAACTTGAGAAATTGATAAGACAATAGGCAGTTTCGGGCGCATGAAAGCATGATCCGTGGTGATCAATGATTTGCAGCGTACCCTCAATCACCCGACTACGATGATAAAGCCAAGCTGATTTATGGCCACTCTCAAGTGTGGATGTTTGCACTGTTCGAACGCAGACAGCGATTCGTGTATATCACGTGTCATTTCGATACATATGGCCAACCAACACACGCAGTAGTATGATCATATCGAGAGCAATCGCCAATCGTCAAAACTCCCGCAATGCAATACTCACGTTCTTCGGCTGCCCTCTGAATCACATTCGTCTTTTATTGTCGTTCAAGTTGGAATCATCACACCTGAGAAAGCGCTTGAAAGTCATATTAAGATGAGCTGAATGGATCCAGAGGGCAACTGAACAGCTGTGTTGCGATTGTGAAATGCTCTCCAAATGTCTGCGCGTGTTGGGTTGCGGATATCGCGTGATTCCTGTACACTCGTATGTAGCATTCCAAAGCCGATTTCAAAATATTGCAGTCATTCGATACTGAAACGAAGGTGTCTGAGCCTTTGAGGGCTATTGGTGAAACAGCCGATTTGTGTCACGTAGTCTGCCCTCTCATGAAGTCGCTATTTTTGGACAATCACAGCATCGAATGATCGTCTGGCAGCGAACAATAGGCTGATGTAAGATTTATTGGTCATTGGGCATTTGATTGATTCATGGTCGCGTTCAGAATAATCCCAGATCTGATACCATATCTTTGGTTCTCAAACAGAAGTAACGGCGACAGAGGTAATCGACGGAAATAACATTATCAATACTTTCATGGCCAGAAATTTGTCATTGAGCGAACTATGCCAAAACTGACTGGTTTTGTGCCGAGCAACGCCGTTTACTGAATTGAGCTGAATTATATCGATATTGCGGAGAATGTCGCTGAACGGAGAAGACTCGGAGGAGCTAATCGGGAGGAGAACAAAAAAAACAAAGGAGTTGAGGTGACTCGAGACCTGTAAGTAGCAACGATGGTGGATCAACTGTAGCCATTTATCCGTTGGGAGTGAGGGCTCCGCCACATTGACCAACCTAGTAGATCGTCTCAGAGACCAAGGCCTTTCGCATTCGCAGAATCAACAACGCACGACCAGGATATGGGATTGAGTCTTGTTATAGCTGTGATCATCAGATCCGAGCAACCCATCGATCATTCTAGAAAGGGTGATAAAGGAAACAGCACAGTTTTTTTTTCTTCTTTTTTTTTTTAAACTACAATTCAATCGTAGCCTCAAATTCGTTCATGTTTTTAATTCAAAGGAAAAATGTTAGAAAACTTTCAATTACAAATTTAGTAAATTTCAAATTAAATAGTCAAATGAGAGATGAAAAATCATTCCAAAATAAAACGAAAACCAGAAATCGATGTACCAAATTTGATAAATCTCTGCAACCAAAAACATAAAAAAAAAACTTTCCAAGAATTGACAAATAGATTTCCCTTCGACTCAAAATGATATGAAATCAATTCGTCTTCATAAAATTCATTTAAGTTTCCTATCATCACCACCTCGAACTATCAAATGGTTCAATTAAATACTCTTAAAAATAATAATTAAAAAAGAAATCTTTACACAAAATATCACCTAGAGATAGATTTAATTATTAAATTGTTGATGTCATTAATATTCATTTGGAAAAGTGATTTAAATAAATTCCATTTAAATAAATACTCTTCAACTCAAAATTCATCATACACGCTAGTTAGCCACACTGACACACCCGACGATTTTGGTCGAGATGATTCCCCCATCGCAACGATGAATTCAATCAGATTCAGTTTCAAAATAAAAACAAAAGTGACAAAAATTATTACAAAGAAAAAAAACGAAAAAAAACGAAAAAAAAAAATAATTAAAATAATGCGTTCTGAAGAAATCCTCCAAGCGAATTCTGTCGCTTCGAAAAGAGAATCCCATCGGGATCTGGTCGAGTCTCCCCGCTGGAATTAGTCGTCTTTTTTGTGTGTGATGGTGGCATGCTTAACTTCGATTTCGTCTTGATCTCGATCGCCCCAGCCCCACGTGTTGTGTGAACCATCGCCAGTTCGTTCGACGCGCTTCTTGATGATTTCGTCTGAAAC
>JANSTV010061587.1:0-11935 GCA_027564135.1 Lestremia cinerea | reverse complement strand
TCTGCTGAAGCGAATCGGCCAAAGGTTTCTGTGATTTTCTTTTTGCTCTGGCGATGATTTGACAGTCGTTGGACGTGAGTTTTGTTGCGATTCATCGCCGTTTGCCATGCCGCTCAGGTGATCGAGGCGATGCGAACATATTTCGTCGGCAATTTTCTGCTCGACGACAAATGGTTCGCAGCTTTTTTCAGCCGAATGTCGGTGTTTAATTGGCTCGCAGTCAATCAATGCTCGGGATGGCCTTCGTTGTGACCGAGGTTTGCTTGTTGACGAGGCGAGACCTGCAATTCTTGTGAACATGAACGACGAATTGGCTGCTTTGCATGCGAGTGCAGACCAGAGGTAGATTATTCAAATGTCCTCAATTGCATCGAGTAATCCGTGTCGTAAATCATCGCATTGCGACATCGCATTTTGCAAAGCAATCAGCGAAAATACAGAAAAAAAACGACTTTGGTGGTTTTTTTTCGACAATGGCAGCGGTTTTGCGAATTAGATGGGCCACCGATTCGAGTGAATCGAGTGATTTTGAAAAAAGAAAGTTTGCTTTGATTCATGCATTGTGGCGAATCGGGTCAATGCTCAGTCGAGACGACGCTGTTCGATTTTTTTCTTCGATTTCAAGCTGCGAGATGAGCCGTGAATGGAATGCGCTGGTCTGGCAGGCAGGGCGGGGAACCAACCACAAATCGATTTGAGACGCAAGGTCAGTCGGAGAAACGTAACGAAGCCAGCCCACTTGCCGCTCATTAGCGACGAACTCGATGCGTAGCAAAGGCTTATTGTCGACGCGAGTCGATTGACGGAACGGTCATAGCGCACGCGGAAGTGCGTTGAGTGATCACGATCCCGTCTAGAGACCAAAGTGAACAAGCAACGGTACACGAAGCTGGTGTTCCGCAAGGCAAGGTTCAATCATCGTCAATCCAAATCGATTCTCGACGCAATGCATCCAGTTCAAGGTTCGCCTTGAAAATGGAAGGGACGATGGCGAGTGATAGTTGCTTGAACAGGAAGACTCATCTCATCTCGCGCTCGGGTTGAAGAACGCACTTTCAATTTCAAACTGTGTAAACCGGTCAACGCCGTGCGTGTGATGGCGCAACGTCGCAGCCGAACACTCAGCGCAACTCAAAGTGCTGCTTTGATCAGATTCGTTGTTTGTCAACAATTCCGAATGGAATGTTTGCGAAGCGAATGTGAAAACAGCTGTTTGACGCGTTGCTCTGTGGCTCTTGGACAAACAAGTCAGTGTGCGGACACAAACTGACCATTTGATCGTCAAATATTTGTCGACGGCGGTATGGATGTGATGCTGGCGATTCAGTGAACGCCCCCCTCTTCCGCTCGATTCAATACTCGGATCATTGCTTGCGGAATGCCATGCCAATTCCCTCAAAATATGCAGCAAATCATCTCGATTGAGTTGAGCAACGTCCAAGTGAGCAGTGGCCCATTCCAAATTGTCGTAGTCTTTCCGAGAATTCCGTTCGTTTCGTCTCGTTTTAATGAATGCGCCAATGCCGTGTTTGCGACGTGAATCGCCGTAAATTGCCGTCGAACGAAAATGAAAACGAAATTGTCGAATGAATGCGATGCAAAAATGCTTTTATTTCGATTGCAAAACATTGGGCGAACACCGTTGCTGTTATCGTCGCGCGTCAGCGCGTATTTTCACTTTGCCGCGCACGAAAACGCTGAGAGGTCGCAGTCGGTCTGATGCAGCAACGAGCGATAACGGTATTGGGATAGCGGTGATTGACGACTGCCATTACCAGCGCAACACAAGAAAAAATGATGAGAATTTTGATGATGGTCCGAAAGCTGCTGTGCGAAATGCACCTTACGGGTATTCGGTCACTTTTATTTTTTTTATTTTTATGACAATTTTATGGTCGGTTGGATGGCTGGCGATTAAACGAGTTGTAATTCGTGTGTGAGATTGATGGTCCCACTTGAGATCGAGGTGGTTGAGACGCTTCAGCTGTGGACGCGATGACTCATTTGTAGAGACTGATGAGGCGGTCTGCCTCGCGCCAACCACTTTCGACGGCTCCGTGCACGGTCGAGAAGTGATGCTCACTGGTCGCCTCGCCGCAGAACTGCACGACTGGTTGATCTCGTGCGTCACTCACGGGTTCAGCAAGGGCGCCGGTAGAGGCGTGTAGTGCGTCTCCTTTCAACGCGTAATGCGAGTATGATCCACGGAAATGCGGGTTGGAGTACCATTGGGACCTGAAGAAGATGCGCATTGTGAGTTTCCATGGAGCTGGGTCGCCTCGGACAAACCTTTTCAGATGCAGCGGCTCGGGAATTGTCCACCCTTTCAAGAATTTTCGTAGCGCAAATAGAAGACCTTCCTGTACCTTAGATTCGGGCAGTCCTTCCATTTGACGAGCTCCTGCTCCGGTGATCCAAGCACAGAGGAGGTTCTTGTGCCGATTCATCGTGTAACAGATCGAAAAATCCTCCAACCATTTCTTGTCGGGTTGCTCAAGCAGAAATTTCAAATCATCGGCCTTCCACAGTGCAAGAAAGCCATTCCACTTTTCCGGCCAGAAGGGCTGCTCGAATTCTAGCAATATTTTGGCCACAACGCCGAAGCCCATGCCGATGATCGAATCGACCTTTGTTTGGGGGAGCTGGGGGCTGAACAACGCTTGATGGCGCTCTTTCAGGACTCCCAGCGACATCGAACAAATCACGTGATCGGCATCGTATGTCGAACCATCCGCGCATTCGATCCGAACGGCGTGGTCTTCGGTCTGGTCAACGTGGTATGAGACCTTGGTGACTTCCTTGCCCAGGCGCACGTGGTCTTCGATGTGGATGTAGTTCTCAGGATTTGTGAACTTCTTCTGAATATTCAAATGAGATTGCACCGTATGAGAGGTCGATTTCTCAAACACGCTGAGAGCAACTCACAGTCAACAAGTCGAAGAGGATATTGTAGCCTTTGTCCTTCCAATTGAGGTTGAAATCGCCTTCGGACTGCCAGAATTGATCATACTTCGAACCAGACAGCTCAAAAATCGAGTCAACCGCATTTATTCCTTCTTCGTGTTTACGTCCATGAACGAGAAATTCCGTCCGAATGTCGGCATCAACATCTGCAAATCCAGGAGTTTCCATCGCTTTGTTGAACCTGAAATGGAGAGCATTATTAGTCGTTCTACGAGGTGGATACCTTGATGGCGTCTTACTGATCAGCATGAAATTCCCCCACAGATCCCTTGGATTCCGATATCTCATCCATTTCGAGGATACTCATATGAAGCATCATCATTTTACCCACTATTCTCGGTGGCACGACTTCTCCGTTTGACCGTATTGCGCTCATGCTTCGGAAGCGAGCATCGTCCGATTCGAGAAGTTCCTTGCCCTTGGCCAACTTGTAGACGGCGTTATCCTTCTTGCCGTGGCACCACTGGGCACCCAGATCGACCACACCCTCACCGAACGGCACCGTATTGATGCGCCCACCGAGGCGGTTCTCGGCTTCCAGCAGAACCACCGATGTGAAGCCATTCTCAATCAGCTTCACGCCAGCCGCTATTCCCGCCGCGCCAGCACCAATGATCACGATTTTCTTATCCATATTTTCAACGAAGAGCTTCCTCTGTCCAACAATTCTGAAAGGCGACTATTGATTTCTTACAATTGACACATCGCCACACCGTTATATACAATCTGATGATGGCATCGCTATCACTTTGGGGGCAGCTTAACGTCGCAGCATTATCGCTTTATCAGTTGCCCGATTATAATTTCTCGGTAATTACGATTTTCTCGTTATTTTTAGTTTTGATTTTGCGATGAGCAACATCAAGTTCGCGGAAGGCGGTTTTCGCACGGGATTCCATCGATTCGATTTGGTAATGATCGTCATTTTCCTATCTCAATCTGATACGAAACATCTTAGCTTATATTCGAGGTCATCTTGACATAATTCAACGAGAGTCGAACAGGGAGCAAAGAGATATCGAAGAATGGAAATTTTCCTTGGAATTGAGAAGAAAGGAACCTCTGTCCCTTGAAAGTGAGTTAGACCGTTCCCAATTCCTGGGCTCCGTTCATGGTGTCGTCAATTAACCTTTTCGAGTCGGAGAATTCTTTGACAATGGTGATTATCGACTGCTGTAACCACCGCAAATCAAATAACGTCGACTGCAAGATACTCCTTTTGTGATTGAATCACAGTGATTTTATTAAACTTTATTCATTTTAATTTCGATTTTATATCCGGCCGAACCACCAAGGTGGTTGAGACGCCTAGGCAGTAGGCGAAACGATTCATTTGTAGAGACTGATGAGGCGGTCTGCCTCGCGCCAACCACTTTCGACGGCTCCGTGCACGGTCGAGAAGTGATGCTCACTGGTCGCCTCGCCGCAGAACTGCACGACTGGTTGATCTCGTGCGTCACTCACGGGTTCAGCAAGGGCGCCGGTAGAGGCGTGTAGTGCGTCTCCTTTCAACGCGTAATGCGAGTATGATCCACGGAAATGCGGGTTGGAGTACCATTGTGACCTGAAGAAGAAGCGAATTGTGAGTTTCCATGGAGCTGGGATGCCTCGGACAAACCTTTTCAGATGCAGCGTGTCGGGAATTGTCCAGTCCTTCAAGAACTTTCTTAGTAGAAATAGAAGATCTTCCTGTACCTGGGATTCAGGCAGTTGTTCCATTTGACGAACTCCTACTCCGTTGGCCCATGCACAGAGGAGGTTCTTCTGCCGATTCACCGTGAATACAGCGGGTACATCCACCAACCATTTCTTGTCGGGTTGCTCAAGCAGAAATTTCAAATCATCGACCTTCCACAGTGAAAGGAAGCCATTCCAGTTGTCCGGCCAGAAGGGCTGCTCGAATTCTAGCAATATTTTGGCCACAACGCCGAAGCCCATGCCAATGATCGAATCGACCTTTGTTTGGGGGAGCTGGGGGCTGAACAACGCTTGATGGCGCTCTTTCAGGACTCCCAGCGACATCGAACAAATCACGTGATCGGCATCGTATGTCGAACCATCCGCGCATTCGATCCGAACGGCGTGGTCTTCGGTCTGGTCAACGTGGTATGAGACCTTGGTGACTTCCTTGCCCAGGCGCACGTGGTCTTCGATGTGGATGTAGTTCTCAGGATTTGTGAACTTCTTCTGAATATTCAAATGGGATTGCACCGTATGAGAGGTCGATTTCTCAAACAAGCTGAGATCAACTCACAGACAACAAGTCGAAGAGGATATTGTAGCCTTTATCCTTCCAATTCAGTTCGAAATCACCTTCTGATACCCAAAATTGATCAAATTTTGAACTGGACAGTTCAAAAATGGAGTCTGCCGCATCTAAACCTTCCTCCTTTTTCTTTCCTAAATCGAGAAATTCTGTCTTAATGTCGGAATCAACATCAGCAAATTCCGGAGTCTCCATCGCTTTGTTGAACCTAAAAGGAATGCGATTTCATCCATTACGTGTGCTGACGTCCACCGCAACTTACTGTTCAACATAGAAATCTCCGAGAGATCCTTTGTATTCCGTTATCTCATCCATTTCGAGAATGTTCGTGTGGAGCGTCATCATTTTGGAATGGATGTTAGCTGGTACGACTTCACCATTCGACCGTATCGCGCTCATGCCTCCGAAGCGAGCTGTGTCTGATTCAAACAAGTCCTTGCCTTTGGCCAACTCGTAGACGGCGTTGTCCTTCTGGCCGTGACACCACCCGGCGCCCAGATCGATCACACCCTCACCGAACGGCACCGTATTGATGCGCCCACCGAGGCGGTTTTCGGCTTCCAGCAAAACCACCGAAGTGAAGCCGTTATCAATCAGCTTCACGCAAGCCGCTATTCCCGCCGCGCCAGCACCAATGATCACGATTTTCCTATCCATTTTCCTGGCTCAAGATTCTTGAAAAGCACGATCTAGTTCTTCAAACGATTGTGAAATTCGACTAACGCTCTGTGACAAACAGTGACTTGTGACTCCGTTTTATATCGTTCTCCAATCTCATTTGTTTACAGATTAGCTTTGCGAACTAATCGCTTGTCCCATTTAGGTTTCGCGGTGTGGTCGCTCAGTTTATTCTATTCTCCAACTTGATCAACCGATTATCATCGTCGAATTTCCGTTTTGTGGTTTTGTAAAGAAATTGCATCGTATGAATCTGCTGTTGATCAGCAGGTCACTATGTTTGAAGTTTGAGAAATTGATGATTTTTCACACTGGGCATCTCTGGCTGCCCCAACTATTCAGGGCAGTTAGTGGGGATCAACAGGCGCAACGACGATATTTGGCCTCTGTGTCGCCGTCGAGAGAATTCCAGACATTTCAATTTGCTCTCAAGTGTGAATCGAGCTGAAAACGAATAATCTTCTCAAACCGAAAATCGAGCGAGCTAGTACAAAAAATACAAAATTTATTTGAGAAATAGAAATGAGTCAAAATATAAAAAAAATAGTTTCTTCAGAATAATAATTTGTTCAATGTTGAGTTTTCTGTCGCTTGACAGAGTATTTTATCGTTCAAAATACAACTGCGAGATCTGATAATCACAAAGGTTGAGTTTAGGAGAGATCGCGGTATGAATCTCTTAGCTAGAGCCTGATTCGAAGCTGTCCATGGCGGAGTTCAGAAGCTCTTCTTCCGATTCTGAGTCGTATCCAATGTTGTAAGTCACTCGAGACGGTGGATGTCTGACTGGTTGACTGTCCAACGGTGGATTCACCTGTACTTGAATCTCCACTTCGTCATCAGTCATGTTTGAATCACCACTAGCTTCGTCTTCTTCGGAAGACATCGATTCATCATTATCTTCGCTTCTGTCCTCCGGGGAAACGTCACTTTCATCATCTTCCTCTTCGGATTCCATTTCCTCGTCATCAGTCATGTCCTCTTCATCATTCATGTCCTGATACTCCTCGAAATCTTGGTACGTATAGGGGTCAAATCTCCAAGAGTCCGGCCACCAATTCTGTTGTTGGAAAAAAAACAACACGGCCTGCTCATTGTAAACGGCTCTCAGTCTCGGATCATTTGCAGTTCCAGGCGGGGCAGGTTGGAATTGTTGCGGCATCGATAGTAAAGCGGGTAGTAGCAGTCGATCTGCTTTGGCTACATCCCCGCCGAACTCCAAATACGGCACGTTCAGATTTTCCAAATGATTTCGTGTTCGTTCAAACGCCAAAACCAACTCGATTTGGTCGTCTGTCATTTGTCCGTGGGGGTCACGATGCAACTGCCACACCTCATCATAGCCCTCTGCGATGCGTTCGAAAGACGTTGTAGTCAATCCACCGAACTGCAGGATGTTCTCTTTCGTGATGTCCTCGCCAGTTTGAATGAAATGAATCATATGCGACAGAACTCGCTCCTTCGGCATGTTCAATTCTCGACTAATCTCGGTCCAACTGCGGCCTCTTTGAATGAGCTCGAGCATTCGATGCCGATCACCAGCATTCACCGTGGACTGCAATGTAGTCAATGGATTCTTCCGCAGAATGTTGAGCGTCGACAGTTCGCCATTCTGAAAGTCAAAAGAAAAACAAAATCAGAAGTCAATCATCCAATTTCAACGTCTCGCAGAGAAGGAACTCACTCGAAAGCGAACGATCCCATTCACGAAGCTCGGAGCGAATTTCTGAATTTTCGCAGTCGAAAAGCCGTCCAGGCGACCCGCTTGAAATTCGTCGATGTTGCTTGGCTTCAAATTGGCCATTTGGTCGATTGCGATGTCGGACGCAACCGAGAATGGCATACAATCGTTTACGGCGGCTAGTTCCCGGCGAATGGCATACAGCATGGTCTTCAGCTTGGTCTCGTCGACAGTTTGAACTCTATTGATGACATGCGGAAGCCCAGCTGATGATGTGGAAGCAGTGGCGCTTGCCGAGGTATTCGTTATCGGTCGCAAAGTCAACGGCGTTCCGGGCTTCTTTGTGAAAAACACATACATTTGTCCATCCGCCTGGAGGAGGAGTGGAGGGGTTGGCACGGCATTCATCCACGTGCGGGCTGACGACGAAAGTATCAAGCTATTCGCTTCTTCGACTCGCTCCAGGAACCCATGAGTTTTTAATTCATCAAATAACAGTCCCCAATAGACATCTTTCTTTGAGATCCCGCACCCGAAGAGAGCGTTGTGCCGGAAGTTTCCTGTTGCCGTGCATCCTTTCCCGAGTATAACTTGTACGATGACCTCCTTCTCACCCTTGACGAGATCCACCACCTTCAGCAATTGTATCGCGTCGACAGTGGCATTGTGCAGACCAGCGTCGTCGACTTCCTCGTAAAGGTGACTCAACGGCCAATCACTCACGCCTCGGGTGCAATTGTCACAGCAATTTGGTCTGGGCGACACTTCTTTCTGGTCGTCAAAGTACTTCAGGATGATTGAGCTGAAACGATTGCTGAAATTAGATCGCAGTTTCTGTGATGCTATTGATTGATCTACCGTCGGCATTTGGTTGAATAAATGAACTCTCTCATTTTGGCAGCGAGTCCTCTCAAGTAGTCGACGATCATCTTGCAGGGCCGTTCCTTGGCGTCCAGTTGAGTGATGAACCGGTCTTGTAGTCGGAAGTCTTCAAGTTCGTAGAAAGTTATCACCTGCGATGGGAGGCCATCGCGACCAGCGCGACCCACCTCCTGATAATATGTCTCGAGGTTCTTTGAAGCACCGTAATGGATGACGTAGCGTACATCCGGTTTGTCAATGCCCATGCCAAACGCGATCGTGGCGACGATTATCTTCAATATGTCCTGTTTGAATTCCCGCAGAATCTGATTCCTGTCGTTAAGCGGAACTTCAGCATGATAATGTTTCGAGTGCATGCCATTGTCTCTGATAATCTTCGCGATCTCCTCAGCTTCTGCTCTCCGCAAGACGTAGACGATGACACTGCCGGTGGCTCCTCGGAGAATGGGCAAAAGATCTGAACATGGATGTGTTTTTGGTTTGATGATGAATTCCAAATTAGGCCGATCTACTCCGACGAATATCACTTGAGGGTTCTCCATCCCTAGCACCGTCGTGATGTCTAGCCGTGCTTCAGCGGTGGCGGTCGCAGTCACCGCCAAAATCGGCACATTCGGAAGCAACTGACGGACGTGTCCCAATTTTCGATAATCCACACGAAAATCATGTCCCCATTGGTTGATACAATGCGCCTCGTCCATCGCGATCAGCGTCACAAGATTTAGCCTCTGCAAATCAATAAGCATTCTCCGTCCAATGGGGCCATTGAGATGCTCCGGGCTGACGTAGACCAATCGAAATTCTCCTTTGAGAACGCGGTGCATTATATTCCTGTCTTCCTGGGCGGTACCCAGCAGACACGCTTTAATTCCAGCCACTTCCAAAGCATTCACTTGGTCTTGCATCAGCGCGATTAGAGGCGTCACCACCAGCGTCATCCCCTTCAGAAACACGGATGGGTACTGAAAACAAAGCGATTTCCCGTAGCCTGTGGGCATCACCACACAACTATCGCGCCTCTCCACAATTATAGAGTGGATTATCTCCCACTGCCTTGCCTTGAAGTTGCGATGCCCAAAATTTGATCGCAGACATTCCAAATGCTCCAACTGGGGCTCCATCGAAGTGAAATCCTGATAAACCAATGCCTGAGAATGCTCATTGTTGGATCCATTGTGTGTCTGAGCGTCTTCGGTGGAATCGCGCTCGAAATCCTCCATGGCGGCCAGCAATTCGGTATCATCGCCCTCAAGAAAACTCTCTTCAACTCTTTCCATTCTTACGCTTCGAATTCGATGGCTTCAATCATCACGTTTATGAAATTCTTGGATTTTATGTTATTGTTGTTATGTTTTGTTGCTTTTATCACTTTTGCGCCTCAAGACTGACATTGACAGCGGTGTTGCCAGATAGCAAATAATCAGCTGTCACTCACATTACCATTTTTTTCTTTCCGAAGCCAACTTCTCGCCGTAGAATGAAACCAAAACAAAAGAGAACAAAAACAAAAACAACAATTGATGAAAAGAAAACATATGTCGTCGTTGCAAATGAATGCTCTTATCTCGCATGAGATAATTCCCTTCCCAATCGCCTCTTATCCAAGAGTTTCGAAACATTTTGAACTCAAAAATCGGTCAACTCAGCAATTACGTTTCGAAGACACAATAATTGGATGATAATTTGATCGTTTCGATTCCAGCCACATTTGCTGGAAGTTCAATGGTTCCAGCGTCATGCGAGCAGCGATCGATTCGTAAATTCGTCAAGATTTCGTCGAATATATTCCAAACGGATCATTTCACATAGAAATTCCCAAAGGTCTGCCCATTCGGTGGAATAACCATAACTCTTGCCAAGTCATGACTCATCGGGTCATTGGAATGACGGGCAATCGAAATGAGTGATTTCGTCATTCGGAATTGGAACTGCTTTGGCCAACAGGACACGCCGATAAGAACAATGAGTCGCTTTCAAAAGTCTGGCAAAACGTAGAAGATTCGATGGTTGATTTTCAAACAAAGCAAACGAAATGAACGACAAAGAAAATGTTGATTTGTCCACGTCAATGGCCTCCGTTGCGAACATTTCTTGTCGGCGTTCCGTTTCGCTTCAGGAAAACCATTGGAAAACGCTGTGGCGTCATCGAATGCTATTAATAAATGGCCGTTCAATTTCATTAAAGAAAAGCGTATTTTTCGTCGAATTTTCTGAAAAATCGAACAAAAACAACGTTTGTCGAACGTATCATATGTTATTTCGAGGCACTGCGACGTTTTGGAAGATGCGAGTGTGTTGGTGAGCGACACAGTGAAAGTCTCTCTGCAGTTGACCCCATTCGAGAACGGCGAGCAGGACGGCAGACGTTTCGTGCGAGTTAGAGAAGGAGAAGCGTGCATGTTCCGTGCGACGCATTCGCTCTCTCGCTGCTCGCCTATAAATTCGTCTGCACAGCAGTGGGATCATTCAAAAGTCGTTTAAATCTTGTTGAGTACACTTCGTAGCAATCATTGTTCCGTAGACGCCATTAAATTTGTGAAGAGTTAATTATTGAAAAAAAAAAACTGTGAAAATCAGTCGTGCTGAGAATTTGTTGAAAATTTTTCGTGAAAATTATATTTGAAGGTAAGTTCAGTTCGAAAGTTTTCATTTGAATGCGTTTCATTTCGGGTTTCTTTTTCTCGACGAATCAGCCAATTTCAAGGCAATTTCGTCATCCAAAGTGGCTAACGCCCTTGTCGATTGTGACGAAAAATCAAGTTTGACGATGAAATCTTCCGAGAAAATCGTTTTCGCGACGAATTACGCGATCCGCTGAAATTTTCTCATTATTTGTGATTTTCGTTTTGAAAAATCGATTTTTTTCCCTTTGTTCGATTCCGTGACGACGCCATTTTGTTTTTCTCAAATGGAACTAATGGCTGAGTGTGTTTGCTCGTACAGTTATCCATGGCCAACGGATCGATATGTGTCTGTGTGAAATACAGCTGAGTCGTTTTCACAGAATTGATGATTCCGTTTGAAAGACTTTGTTTCGCTTCTCGAACGTTCGCGTAACGAACTGGCATTGATCGCGTTGTAAGCTGCATTTCGCAATGCGTTCATTTCTTTGCGAAAATTTTGTTGAGTCACCCGAGTCCATTTTGTTTTTGTGGCTTTTGCTTTTGTTACGAATGGAAATTTTTTTGAGCCGTCATTTCAATGGATTTTTTTTTTACTTTTAGATAAACCGCAAACATGCAGATCTTCGTTAAAACTTTGACTGGCAAGACCATCACATTGGAGGTCGAGCCATCCGATACCATCGAAAATGTTAAGGCCAAGATCCAAGACAAGGAGGGAATCCCCCCAGATCAGCAACGTTTGATCTTCGCCGGCAAGCAGCTTGAGGATGGACGCACCCTGTCCGACTACAATATCCAAAAGGAATCCACCCTTCATTTGGTCTTGCGTCTGCGTGGTGG
>JANSTV010061576.1:0-11937 GCA_027564135.1 Lestremia cinerea | reverse complement strand
GACCGACACTTCTCCTCCTCTTTTCGCTTGGCTCTTGAATCAAACAGACGTGTTTGTACTTCACTCCGCCCCTCACAGAATAACTCGCTAAAAGTTTTCGTGTTGCATTTCTAGTGAGGAGTTTATTTCAAAGATGCCCAAAGGAGGATCAACTGGAAATGCTGCATCAGCAAATAGAACAAATCAGTGCAACCCAACGCACACTGCCTCTGGACCAGGACGTTCAGCCAGCTATCAAGGAAGTGGCAGCCGACCCGATTTGAACAATCATTCCAACCAGATGAATCCAAACCACAGCCAATATGGAGGCAGCCGCAAGTGACGTGTTCCATCTGAATCGAAAATTAACGTTTTTCATGCAATTTTCAAATTGTGTTTTTGAATTCTTATCAAAATTTTTGTTTTGAATATCGTCATAAAGCAGAATGTTTCCGTTCACATTTGGATATTTCGCATTCGAAAGCCTGTTTGCATTAATGGAAACAAATAAATGTATAGAACCTATAACGCTTAGTTTGTTTTGTTTTTTTTTCATAAATGGCAATCGCTTGCAACGAAAATAGGATTGTCGTTTCGAGAATGCCTTTGATCGAGGCTCAAGGTCAAAGAAACAGCAAACCAGCTCGCTTTCCTGGCTCGCTTTATCTTCTTTTCACTGCAACTGCAATTCATTGACTCTAGAGTGCCGGTTTTATTCGTTTTGTATTTTGTAATCACAATCGCACCATCAACTTTGTTGTTACAATTTCATCAATGTTACGAGCATTGCGATAATGACGAGTACGTTATTAATAGCAGCGAGCCGCACCAAGATTTGTACTTTTTGTTTTGCCCAAATGGAAATGCGAACATTCTGAGATCAGCAGAAGACGGTTGGATCAATCAACTCGGCGCAACTATCGGTAGTTTGATCAGTATAGAACGCCATTTACCATTCTGCGAATATTCTTGAGAGATATTCCGATATCAGCTTCGGAGAGAACGGTTTCTTCGTAAAAGTCTTTTGGATTCAAATTGTCGCATGATTGCAATAATTGTAAAATTGCGTTATTTTCAATATTTCCAGACATGAATGCTTGTTTTTCAGTGAACCGAGTCAGTTAACCAACAGATGAACAAACAGTCTACCTTCGTTGAAACTCAAATGAAATGAATGAATACGCGACAAACGTCCAGAATGAAAAAGAAGAGCATAATTCAGATATGCGCCTACATGTATGCAATCGTAAAACAAAACATCAAAATGAAACTTGAAAAACTTGAAATAACGTGAGGATGAGATCCGAATAATATGATATTTGTTGATTAGTTTGGCAGAACGAGTTTCGTCGATCTCCATTTGATACTACTACCGGTTCATTTGGCCTTCAGGCAGATTGCGGCCATAATCGATGTTATAAATACCGTCCTGTGTGCGTATCGATCATCAGTAAAAGTTCATTCGGTTAGTTTGTGTTGCAGTCAAAATGTTGAACAAAGTGCGTGCGATTCAGCAGCGTAAGCAGAGCCACAAATGTATACGATCTTTGACGTTTTTCATTTTCAGGGTTTTGCGATCGTCGTGATTTACGCGCTGTTCGGATTGTCCGCCGGCGAGGTTTGTAGCTTTTCGACTTCATTTGCAGATGCGAATTGCTAAATTCTTCTAATTGTTCGAATTGTAGATCAATTTGAAGGAACATCTTGAATTTGCTGAAGAAAAGCTACTCGTCGTCTCCCTTTGGGCTCCTGGATGTGGGCCATGTCTGGTATTAGCCCCCAAAATTAATGATTGGAAGGTTGAGTTTGGTGGAAAATTCTCCACGCTTATGGTAGGTGTCGAATGCATGCCAAATTTTAATCGAACAGCCTTATTTTGACTCCAATCAATTCGCAGATTGACGTTGATAGAGAACCTGCCATAGCTGAAGAACTTGGAGTTGAAAATCTGCCAACGACCATTTTCTATAAAAACTCAGTGAAACTTGATGAGTTTGTTGGAGCCGACCTTGCAGTCATCCGTGCTGCTGTTGAGAAACATATTTGAGTTCGATTCTTAAATGACGAAATGGCTGTCATTGAATAAATAAAAGCGATCATTCTGAGTCAGGCTCATGAACTCGAATTAGGAATGGCTCCTTGACGAATAAAATTGAAAAAAAAAACAAAGCAATTAGAAGTCGTTATTTAGATTTCATTCTCACGTTTGAGATGCTCAATGATACTCTGATACGCCGTTGCACAAATTTAGGTGGAAATCGATTCAATTATATCATTAATATACATCGTTATTATTTTTTCATTGTTCGGGGATTGATATTCATTGGGAAAGCACCAAATTAAATTATGACACTTTCCGTTTCTGAAGCTGCTTTGCTGCTTGCCTCGATGCTTACCACAAGATGTCCTATGAATCAGAAGCCAATGCATTGATCCGATGTGACTGAATATGGTATTCACAAGATGGCAGATCAATCGAAACATACTGGTTCGATTTCGGCATAGCCAATTTGCTTCTCACCACACAGGATCGAGTCCGGCATAGCCATTTTGTTTCTCACCACCCAGGTTCGAGTACGGCATAGCCAATTCGTTTCTCACCACACAGGATCGAGTCCGGCATAGCCATTTTGTTTCTCACCACACAGGTTTGAGTCCGGCATAGCGATTTTGTTTCTCACCACCCAGGTTCGAGTACGGCATAGTCATTTTGATTCTCACCACGCCGGTACCACGCCGGTTTGAGTCCGGCATAACCAATTCGTTTCTCACCACACCGGTTTGAGTCCGGCATAGCCAATTTGTTCCTCACCACACCGGTTGATGTCTCGATTAAGAGAATTTCTTATATTGCCCGCCAGTTTGCGCTGGAATTCGACAAAAGAAACGGTTCAGTTCTTTGGTGAAATGCCAGGATTGGAGCTATTCGCCATCAGATGCGCCTGAATCGGCCAGTAAAAATCGTACCATGGACTTAGAAAGCACCAAGGAAAGAATCTCTCGCTCATTCGATTTGTTGTTGTTGTTGCTGTTTAAAGTCAACATCTAAGCATTTTCAGCACACAATAAGCTGAGCCACATCATTCGATTGAAGACATGACGGACTGCTACAATGATTAGGCCTTTTCTACAATCAAAAATGCAAGCCACTCGCCTGCAAAGTGACAAACTAGGAACCACTGAGTACATCATTGAAAAAATCTCAAATGGAGGTGACCTCCATACAGTTTGATTTCTTTAAGCCAAGAAGCCTACTTACGATGCTGGGTTCAGTCTCTCATACAAAGTGTGGAATGCTTGTCCATTAACCATGGAGTTTCTTCCAACCAACCGCCATCCCTCTGCCAGTGAATGGCGGAACTCCGGGAATTCAATCCAAGAAACACACCAAAATCTTTCAAGCGATTTAAATTCGACCGTTGGCGAATAGCCGCCTCAAATATCTAGACTCAGTTATTCCTTCTTCCGGTAGATGGTTCAAGACCATTGAGAGGAACTAGTCCATGGTTTATGGATGGAAATTTATGGATGAGCAACCGAATTTTAGTCCTTGGTAATTTAAATTCTAAATGGAGAGGAAACCAAGCGAACGCTACTAAATGCAGGCAGATTTCAATCGAATCAACGCGACAAAGAGCTCATTGGCATTCCGCATATATCTTCAGAATTAAAAATGCAGTCTGAGCTTATAAAATGCGGCACATTGGTGATTGAATCAAAGAAAACTAGCGTTATGGAAAATTAAAAATGTAAAACATGTTTCATGATAAATGCTTACGCGAACGGAGGCAAAATTTCTATTTTTATTGCGAAATTGCATAACATTGGCGATTCAAACGATTTGATGTCATCGCAAATTTAAAGAGCCCGTAATCGCTCGCAGGTTGTTTGATAGCTCTTCCATGAGCCTACATCACAATTACATCAAAATGAAATTCTAATTTCGCCTTATCGCTGCATCGTTTCAACTCTATTGCATGAAAGACGCCGCATCTATGTATTTCCTGCACATTTCGTGGCCATCAGGAAACAAGCCCCGAGAACAAGCTCGAGTGTCTATAACCTTGCAAATACTGCAATGCAACGAGGTACCAGGAAAATGGTAAAGCAAATAGAAATTACTTTCGATTACCGTCCATTTGTGGCGGCGATGGCGACATCGGTGTACGTGCGATCACTGAATTCGGTGTATTGTTCAACGCGAATATTCATTGCGTTTGCAATGTTGCGAATTACATTTTCGGAACAGACTGTCGCGACGCAACTCTACCCGGAGACACTTAACGGAATTCGATTAAAATGTATGAGAAGTCATTCGGTATTTTGTAATTGCGACAAACGAGCATGAGCATTTATTTTGATTGTGCATTGTTGTTGAAGGGAGCCCATCGCAATGATCAATGACTCATTGGACTGACCATTCAGTTGCTATAAATTGCAAATCAAAAAGAAATTATCGTCAATAATGAATATTGTACCGACGGGTAAACAATTCAATATTCGTTAGACTTTTCAACGCTAGTGATCAAAACGATTGAGATCTTACGTGTGAAAAGGATTTATCACATTCGAGCTTCAAAATGATTTGGTTTTTGGTAAGATGTTCAAGTACTCCTGCGCAGCCATGTTGCTCATTTCAACTATTATCTTTCAGGTGGTTTTGGTAGCCATAACGGTACCATCGCAAATTTTCGCTCGTCCTGAAAACCCAGCAGATCGATACGGCCCACCATCGCCTGAATACCTTCCTGCGCCTGAACCAGCCAAACAATTCAAAGCTTCGCCTCAGACGAACTATGGTCCACCAGCACCCCAATACGGACCACCGGCACCCCAATACGGACCACCAGCACCACAATACGGACCACCAGCCACAGATTACGGTCCTCCAACACTTCAAAAAATCATAACCAAAAATGTGTACGTGCACATTCCACCGCCAGAGCCGCTTGAAGAGGTTCCCAGTCAGGTTATTGAGGTGCCGATTCCGAGAAAGCATTACAAAATCGTATTCATCAAAGCGCCGACAGCACCACCACCGACCGTTCCAATTATTCCAGAGCAAATTCAAGATGAGCATAAGACGTTGGTGTACGTTCTTGTAAAGAAACCAGAGCCGCAACCACAAATCGAAATACCAAAGCCTCTCCCAACGGAACCAAGCAAACCGGAAGTGTATTTCATCAAATACAAAGAAGGAGAGAAACCACCGCAACAATATGGCCCGCCAGGACCTTATTAACTTAAACGCTGTGAACATAGAGACGATAAGCAATTTCTAGTCCATTCGGATAGCTCATGACGCAAATAAAGGAGAACTGATTGAAATGTGGATTTTTCCTTCAAATTGTGGAACAACTCAAATTTTACCGGACAACTCAAGGCCAACTTCTATATTTCGTGGATTGGTTCGAAGCCGCTTCAATTTGATTGGCCCGCTAGCTCTATTCTTTTTGGAATAGAAAGCACAAACCGTCAAGAGGAATCTAACCAGCGGGTCATTCGAACTGGGGTGGGGTTCCATTCGGCTTTGAACCGAAAATTATAATGATCTTGAGTTGTCCGGTAGAGTTTGAGTTGTATTTTCAGTGCAACCGAACTTTGCTGATGTCAGCCCTACCAGTCATCGCAACATATTCGTTCGCTTCTTTGTTGATAAAATTAGACTTCATCCTGAGATCAGCGCCTTCCAATCAGTAATTGTGGGAAGAAATTACTAACAGACATTGATAACTTTTTTTGCTTTTGACCTCGAATGTTCCAATAGTGGTTGTGAGAATTGCTTCACGCCTGTGACTGGTGACATCATCTATTCATTCCGGAATGTATAAGTGGCTGAAACGACATTACAGCTGCAATGCTCCGTTAAGTGGTGAGAATTATGATTTTTTGTTTTCAAATTGGCTCACAGAATCAATTTCGGTTCGTGTAAACAAAAACATTCGATGAAACGAAAGAATTGTACTTAATTTTGCCAACGGCATGCATATGCCGGCTCGGCACTGCAATATATAGTCTCCTGAAGAGAAGCCGTTATGCTGACCGAATACTTCGAAATAAGCACGAACGATATCAGCAGCAAGGCGTTGCGCGCTTCATACAATCACAGCGCATACAATATTTATAACAGTCGAGCGCTGAGCGAGACAAAACAATGCATGCGAAGGCAAAAAGTAAAATAGCAACTGCGAGATTCAGTCACTGCTTTGGAGCCGCTGATGCCGGTTGGTAACAAATTGTTTGTTTTGACGTTTTTGTGTATTCTGTGATTGTTCTCATCCAAAATGGATAATTTGGAGAAAGATTTCGAAAACTTGAATGTTCGATTGGGTTCGAACACTGGGGATGTTGAAGATCCCCGAATCGCTAGACTTTCGGAACAACTCAATCGTGCTTTGTTGAAACAGGAGAATTTTTCAAAATGGTTCCACGAAGAGCACGTTTCGGATTCGGAGTTGAAAGTAATTTCGGAAAAATTGAGCATTCAAGCCGAAGAATTCGCACAACGCAAAGACGAAAATGAATCGGATGTGAAATATGGAGCCATCGAGATATTCTCCAAGCGATGTATTCAAGCGCAAATTAACATCCATCTGGAGAACTTTGATGAAGCCACCAAGCACATCGTTGAGGCCGTCCATTTCCTTGACGAATGCATTGCCAAGAAGTATATTCGTTGTGAACATGGAAATGGATTTCGGTACGTTGCCGATTGCTTGAGCATTTGCATTCGAATCAATGATAAACATTCCCCGAAAACTCTCGATCAATTGGAAATCGATTTGAAAACGGTAAATCATTTCGAAAAGTTGTCAAAGCTCGAAAAAGGTGCTGTTCTTGGTGTAAAGCAATACACCATTGGCGTCATTTTCATGAGCGAGCACGTTAAGCAAATCAGGCTGCTGAAGACCGTAAGTGTTCTATTCCGGCTGAGGTTCGGTCGAAGCAATCTCATTTCGATTCAATCGATTGCAGATCATCGAATTGGATCCGGATTTTCCGGAGTGGCAGTATTGTTTGTACACGCTGCACATGTTCAAGAGACGCAATGATGGTTTGTACGTGCCTTCAGAAGATGAGAAACGGGCCATTTTGATGGCAGTTGCATTGCCAAGTGCCAGATATCATCCGTTTGTTCAGTTGGGCTATATCTACTGTTTGGCTGAGGTATTCGCCTCAAACTATAAGAGATTTTTCACCCCTTTTCGATTTGGAGACAAGTATTTTGGAAGCGAACATGAAGTGATGCAGTTGATTCGGAAGCAGGCAAAGTGAGTACTGCTCAAGAAATGACTATCAATCGTCGAGATTTTGAGTTGTTTTACTCTTCCTTCGCAGTGAAATTCTGGCAATGGATTGCATGTCGGTCAAGACGAATATCAATATTGCCAAAATATATTCGTCAATTTTACCGTTCACATTCCGGGATATGAGCTTTGCAGGAATCTGCATTGAACGCGCGCTAATTTTTCACCCGAATTCAAGCAAAGTGAACCATCGAATGGCTGTCTTTAAAACGCAGATGAAAAAGTCTCCGGAGACCATAATCAAATACTTGGAACGCGCTGTCGAGGGTGACATAAGAAACGACTTTGCTTTGTTTGACTTGATAAAGAATTATCTGGCGAACGTTCCGAAGCATCGGACGGCCTTGATCACGCTGTTTGACAAAGCACTACAGCATGGATACTACCAAGGCGACAAAAAGAGGTGTGGCGAATTCCTATTTTGGAAGGGACTCTTCCAACTGTTGGATCGCAACGATCAAGAAAGCGTGGATACTTTCGTCGAAGCACAACATTTACTGATGAATTGCCAGGAATTATTCAAAGTGAGATGAACTACGTTGCATTGAAATCGATAAATGCAGTAACCTGAAATACCTTTGTTTCACAGAAAGCTGAAAAGTGCAATACGCAGAATGGATGGAATGCAGAAAGGCGAATCGGCGTTGAGCTTCGTTTGTTGTTGGAGAAAAGACTTTCACAAGCTTTTGGTGGACAAACGAAAGAGGCTTTGCGCAGCCTCCTCAATGCTTTGAATGCAGGCTGGTCCGACTTTTCAAACAGTCGAAGCTCGTATGGCTCCAGAGGCCAACATCAACATGGTGGATACCGTGAGAGTGAGTCGGAATATTGTTTTTCAACAGGATGGAGGTGGATTCATATCTTCCCGTGTAGATTTCAGATCCAGCGACAATAATTACAACAAGCGCGGCAATAACCAGAAGAATGACAATCACAGTCAAGGTGGTAATCGTGAGAAACCGCCGACATCACTCGCAGATTTTCGAAAAATCTTGAACGTTTCAGAAACCGCAACGAAAGATGAGATTAAAAAGGCCTATAAGAAAATGGCGCGGAAATTCCATCCTGGTATCGACACGATCAGCTCTTGCAGATTTTTGGAATGAACTTTTCTAAACCTCTGAATTTTGCAGACAAGAAC
This sequence comes from Lestremia cinerea, assembly GCA_027564135.1. Lineage (NCBI taxonomy): Eukaryota > Metazoa > Arthropoda > Insecta > Diptera > Cecidomyiidae > Lestremia > Lestremia cinerea. The sequence continues at coordinate 3,510 of JANSTV010061576.1, read as the reverse complement.
GTTGGGGTCACAGAAGAAGAGCTCGACCACATTTTGGAGAAGATGAAGTTGGTTAACAACGCCTACGAGAAATTGATGACGTGAATGTGAAGCCGGGATATTTCACACTGGAAATTGAGAATCGCTTACGAAATCTGTTCTCAAATAAACTTTATAAATAAACTCTATAATGTGGACGAATATAAATTGGCTTCAACCAAAACGATTGGTCGGAAAGATTTCGAGCTTTTAGGTGCCTGCTTCGCCGCTCCAACTTTCGCTTCTTGAGTTATGCCCCCAGATTTGAGTTGTACTTTCTCTCTGCCGATCGGATTGACGGCCGGGAAACATGCCCGGGGACTCCTCTTTGAGTTCAAACCTGAATGGCCTTAAGATTCACACTCAGCCCGAATGAGTATCGATTTATTGTGGTGTTTTCTGCAAGAAAGGTGCCACCAGCTTTTCTGAACCCCAGAGTGATTCGCTTTTTTCTCGTTGGCGGATTATTGAATGGAAAACGCCCCATTAGCAGGCAGTTGTGATACTGAACCTACTTTGATGAAAGCTCTTTGTTACTCGAACGGACCCCTCTCGAATATTTCGAGTAGTGATTTGAGTTGTTATCCCTCCCTTGCGGAAAAACTCATTGGCTGTTAGATTTCGAGTATACAACGAAATGAAGATAGTTGAAGTCCGACCCATAAACCGTATGGAACGCGTTGATTCGCAATTGAATGACGAAGTTTCACATTCCGCGAATAAAAAAAACCTTGAGAGGCAGTGAACGGGGGTGACGCCAATTCAGCAATTTCGAGTCGATGTTCGTTAGAGCAAAGCCTCAAAATGGGATTGAGTGTATGCAATGACAATCTTGGACAAATCCATCATGATCATCAGAAAATCATGTATTGAGAGCGTTGTCCAGAAAAGGCAGTATGAGCCGACGTTGAGATCACATGAGGGTCCAATCAGATGCCCAGAAAGTAAGTCACAGCCAATCATAACCGATTAGACAACAAAGATTTCCTCCATCTGACTCCAACCCGGTGTCGAAAGACTGAATAAAAGTCTTGGGAGACCTATCAGCTGTGCCAGTCTTCAGTTTGATTCAGCAAGATCAACATCTCCCATAAGAAATCCCTGCTGAAATTTTCAAACTCTTGTTTGAATGAAGGCTTTGGGTTTTGATTGCCATTTTGCTGGTTGGCCAAGGTATTCAATTCGCTTTCCGATTGGAACACATTGAGCGTTTTGCTTGCAAATATTCCGGTTTCGGTCTGTTCATGTTGATTGCCGATGTGACATTCCACATTTTTGGCAGCAACAGCTGAAGCGCAGCCAGAAAATTGTAAAATAAAGTCGATAGGTTTTCAATTCAACTATCGCTGCTTGCCAATCGAACTATCCATACAGAACAATTGGGAATATGTCGAGTTTTTGTTTAAGAGTCGCGTCAGCAATTATCCTCACATCCGAATCTTGGCGGTTCTCTCCAGTGGCCAAAGCGTGTGAGGAAAATACAAAAAAATTGCAACTGGTTGCGATAAGCTTGTGCGATTATGTTGACGGGTTTTCGGAAGCGGTGAACAACATCGAGTATTCAAGTCCGTAAAGTCAAATGAGTTAGTTCATGATAATTATCTGTTTAGCAGCCAAGTTGAAGTGGTATTTTTTTGAACTCGATTTCGGCTCTTGTCTTGGCTCCGTTTATTAGTTTTCCCTTCACTGGAGTTGCTCCAACCATTGAGCAGATCCCGCAATAAATACTTGCTGATGTTCACCGCTTCCGAAAGCCCATCAACATAATCGCACAATCTCATCGCAAACAGTTGCAATGTTCTTGTATTTTCCTCACACGCTCTGGCCACTGGAAAAAATCGCCATGATTCGGATGTGAGGATAATTGCTGACGCAATACCGCGCTCAATATCCTGTGTGTGACCACTCTACAACAAAAACTCAACGATTTTCCAATCGGTCTGTATGGACAGGTCTATTGGCACGCAGCGATAATTGAATTGAAAACCTAGTGTTTAACCTATTATTCATTTATTGCGTCTACTGAATGAAAAATGCCCCCCAGCAGGCAGTTTTGATACTGAGCCTGATGTTGTTAATCGAACGAAGTCCTCTCGGACATTTTGAGTAGTTAATCTCTCTCTGGCAGAAGAAGTCATTGGCTATCCAATTGGGATCACATGAGGGGTCATTCAGATGCCTTGCCCAGAAGATAAGTCACAGCCAATATTTTCTCCATCCGACTCCACCACGGCCATCAAAAGACTCGATAAAACCCTTGAGAAACCCAGCATGGGCCACAGTCTTCAGTTTGATTCGGCCCGATCAAAATCTCCTAAAAGCAATCTCTGCTGAAATCATGCAAACTCTTGTGGGAATGAAGGGTTGGAGTTTTTATTGCCATTTTGCCTCTGTTTTCAATTTCGCTAGAATCTCCTGGCGATGATTCAATTTGGTTTCTGATTCGAACACATTGAACGTTCCAAGTTCTGTTTTGCTTGCACATCTTCCGGTTTCGGTCCATTTATGCTGTTTGCCGATGTCACATTCCACATTTTCGGTAACCGTTGTTCGTGTGGCGTCGATTCGAATTTCCAAATCTGCTTCGCTTTCAGATTACTTTGATCCAAAATTTGGAGGAAGACTAGAAGGCTGGGAGAAATTATCAGAATGTCGATCATAGCAGTCTGCAAGCGGAGCAGATTATGAAATTCGACTCAACGCAACACGAGCAACACAGCAACGGTTGGCGAAAATGTGGAGCAGCAAAATGGCAAAAAAAAAATTTAACAGAATACGTTTCTTAGTTCTTAAATAAACCTGGGGTCCGCTCTTCTTTCTCTTTGAGTTTTTTCGCCAAAGCCCCTGAATAAACTTGAGTTTTTATTGCCTCTCGGATCTCCTTGAGTTGTTCCGTTAGAGTACCTGAATCGTTTTGAGTTTTACCGACTGTGCAGAGCAGGTCGATGGCGGGGAGACTTATCTGGGATCTACTCCTTGAGTTGTTCCGTCAAATATAGATGGGCAAATACAAAAATTGTGACTTGTACAATCACAAGTTCTATTCCGAATTCAAGTTTCATGAGGCATTGCTGTTTTGTGATGCAATTATTTGTGTTTGGTAAATTGTTATTAGTTATCTTTGATCGTTAATCACATAAATAGTTTAATTTTATATATGTTTTGCAAGCGGTTTCGCTGCTGGAATGTATGAATGAATTCCGTTTTCGAAAATAATGAAACGGGCTTAGGGTGGATCAGTTTGACGATATCCTCATGCCGATCCATTGATTTGAATGAAACAACTCGACCAGAAACTTCAGAGAAAACTGCACTTTGTGTGGATGACAGTTTGACATCGGGTCGTTAAGTTGTTTCGTTAAAGTACTTGAATTGATTGCCTCCTTTGAGTTGTTTTGTCAAAATACCTGAATAAATTTGAGTTTTATCGCCTCTGCCGATCGCACGTCGTTGAGTTGTTTCGTTAAAGTACCTGTATTGATTGCCTCCTTT